>VUQK01006206.1:3329-20521 GCA_015106715.1 Bujurquina vittata | reverse complement strand
GCCTTTGTTTTTTGATTCATTTTCCTTTATTTTTGCTTTTTTTTTTTTTTTTTTTGCATGATGTCTTTGATGGAAGCCACTTTTATTCAGCAGTTCAAGGTAGAGCCAAAGAGCATATCCTTCAGTCTTGCAATAGCATTTCCCTCCAGTTGAAACTGTGATTCGGCCCATGTGTCAGAGGCAGAATCGGTGGGTCGACCAGCTGCCACACCCCAGTCTCTCCCATTTCTTCACAAGCACAAAATCCCAAGTAAGGAATCTGCACAAAGAAGACACAGATGTGCATGTTGTGAAAAACGACGCAAAGGGAAAGGGAGCGGTTACAACAGAAATGAAAGGAGCATTGAAACCAAAGCACTAAACTGACCTTTCGGACAACTTGGACGAAGTCCTTGGAGTTTTGGGGGTTGAAGCCTTGTATCTGGCGAGTGCAGGCCTCCAGGGAGGAAGCATGGGCCACAAACAGGACCGTATTTCCTGTGTGAAAGAGGTAGAGAGCGTAGAGACGCATTCCACAGATACCATAAGCTTTCTGTCCCAAACTAAGCCGTTGATGATGTTCAGTTTCTTTGATATGTGTGCTTTTCAAACCTAGCTAAAAAGCTTCAAATTAAAGTACTAAAAAAAACCACAGTTTTGTCTATATCCACGTCTTCCTACAACATTTAAAGGTTACAGGGAGTGTATGCAGAGTCAGTTACAGCTTTCTGTCTGGAGGCAGCCAAACGGGATTTCCCATAGATCATATTGCTTATTTTTTCTTTATTTTTCTAGTGTTATTCAGTATATAGCAGCCAAAATAGATAACATGTTAAACAAGAAAACATCTTTTTGAAGGAATTTAAGGAATCATCTTAAGGAGAAAGCGGCTATTTTAGGCTGCAAATGCTGCAAACATTTGATGCTTACTAAACTATTAATTTAAAATCCTGGGTACATGTTCCCAGTTATACTTTACCCAAGTTTTTGCACTCTGTCAGGATCTCTCGGGTCACCTGGAAGCTCCTGCTGATGTAGGTGTCGTAGGATTCTGACACTGTCAATTTACTTATGGGAATATGAGGTCTAGGAGTAAAAAAAACAACACTAGGGGTTATAGTAAACAGTAGGATCACAGAAAAGAGTACAAGATGCTTTAGTGCTAGCGTTGCTGTGTACCTGTATGTTGTGTCTACACTCAGGTTAGCAGTAGCCAGCTCAGCAGGAGGGATCCAGGTAGGTAAACATGTTCCTGAAACCCACTTTGTCCATTCAAACAATCCAGGCTCCACACGGATTTTTGTCTTTCCATCCTGCTGAAGACCTGCCAGAGAGTTGAACAGAAGTTTACAGAGATGGAAAAAGATGCCTCACCTACTCCTGCCTAACCTTCTTTCTTTTCTAATCCACATTGATGTGTCTAGGTACAATTTAACATTTGCAGTTACAATTTAACACTTTATAAACTACATCTAGACAAGTCTCACTGTACAAGATCGGATGTCACATAGTGGAAAAAAGCTGAGTACGTGCCGGTCTCAGCAAACGAAAGTCCCTGAAGATGATGTCCTACCTTGAAGAATATGCTGAGCAGTCTGGATGCAGCGAAGAGAAGGAGAGCAGTAAACAAAGTCTACTGTTGTATGGCTTTCTAACAGGGCTTCCCCTGAAATAGGACAAAATACAGTGTGATTCCATGGCCAAGCACATCATTTGTCATGTAGTATGGGAAATAAAATCATAGGTAACTATGCACTGGTAAACAATATAAAAATAAAATATACCAACCTACAAGGCGGGCCTGCATGGCGCCAAAGACAGTAATTGGGCAATCCTTATCAAAGTCCCGGTGCCCTCCGATTCGAGCTGGTAGACTGGTTGGCATGTTGAGATTAGCGCGAATATATCTGCCTACACAGCACAAATGAGAAGATTACAAAACCAGGAAGAAAACGAGTCAAACGTGTTTAATGTCAACCTAACGCGTTAAAAAAGTAATCTCTCTTATCATACTTACCTTTGGAGTCAAAGCACTGAGTGACCCAGTGTTTGCCAAACACCACATCCATCCTCTCCCCATGGCGACATACAAACAGCCTCATCTTGGACAGGGAGGGCTGACTAGCCGGTCTCGACACCTACGATTAAAATTGTTTAAAATTGTGAGTCACTAAAGAAAGCATGCACAGCACTAATCTGGAGCCTCTGCAAGGAGCCTACACAGTAATTATTGTCATTAACAAATTCTTTATTGGGATGCATAGGATTATTGTAATACAACAGTGAGGTTTGTGAGGTTTTGTTTTTTTTTAACATCAATATGTTTTCTGACTGTACATTTTCTTTGTGGGCTGTACCTGCATTGGAAGACAGAGCCCAGGGAGGCTGGGAGGATCCACAAGGCTGTCAAGTAGACTGTCATTTTGCTGTCCGTCAAAAAGTAACCCACCAACAGTGCTGCCGGAGTTCAGTGGAGAGGCACAGTTGAGAAAGGAGTGAGACCTAGAGAACAGAAAAACACAAATTACTTTACTTTATTTGTTAATACAGCTTTAAAAGAGGCACAGTAACCCACAGTGCTAATGTGTAATTGTGTTTGTTACCCTGCTTCTGTTCCTTACCCATGGACAACCCACGTATCAGACTCATCGGCACGGCTGACGTAGTTCTCAGGGAGGAGGCCGGACAGCCCTGTACCCAGCGAAGTGCCGTACACCCAGCCTTCGCTAGCGGTGCTCTGCTCCATTGGAGACATGAAAATGAAGTCTCCTTGCAATAGCTCGAGCTCATCATCATTCTGAGGCGCGTACGGGTACATGACTTGCAGTGTCTACAGGGGGCAGATGATTAACAGCTATTAAGACTATAGCAATTTCAAGTGCCAGAGTTACTAGTGAAGAGGGGGCACATGCTTGTTAAAAGAAGGTACTCATTTAAATGAGAGAGAGTCTACCTCGTGATTAGCAAATCGAATATCTCTGGAGAAGAGCACAGCCAGCCAGTCACAGCCTGAAGCCACATCCAAATTTTTGGCTAACTTCTCCAAAACCGGAAGGCTACTGGCTTGAAAGTGGTATGACAGAGTGACATGAAGCTGTTTCTTATGGGGCTCAATATGAACATCTGAATCAAGGAAAAAAAGAGAGCGAGATATGTCACAATATTAAAAAGACTGACAGGTAAAATGAATAACACTGGCCATCTTGTCATAGTGTATGTATTCTTCATTTAACCAGGTAAAAAGTCTCATTGAGATTAAAAATCTCTTTTCCAAGAGACACCAGGCCAACAGGGCAGCAAAAGAGTGTCATGTTCTGATGGGAAAACTTGGATCTTTTTCTCTGTTTCCATTAATGATTTTTTTTTTTGGCCCAGCACCCAGCCTTCAATTACTCTTTGAATATGCGTGTCCTTCCTTATCTCTTCAAAACCTGGATCTTGGTCTTCAAGTAGCTGTGTTGCTACATGACCAGCATCTCTTTAGTGCATACAGGTACTCCCAATGACTCAATAAGCACAATAAAGGGAGGCTCCTAGATCCAAACTCTGCAGATATGATGAAGGATCTGCAGGATGCTTCCAAATAAACCCACAGAAGCAACACACTCCTGCAACCCACAGAGACCAAAGAATTAACCACTAACACCTGGTCTCAGTCTCACAGTAAACACCCCCCCGATATTCCATGTTTATACCCTGACAGATTAAAGCTGTTTGGACAGCCTGAGGGGGACTTCATGGCTGACTACATGAAAGACTTTTTTTGGCCAGGTGAAGTAACTTCCAGGATTCTGGCAACCTAATGGTAACAACGAGCAAGCCGTCCCCCAAATGTAGACAAAAGAGTTGTATTGATAATTGTTGAGCAGAGCCTGGGAGCGCCGGCATGGCACACTGTGTTTGCAAGACAGTGTCCATGTATAACTTCTTAACCAAAGGAACAAAGGGGACTTAAACCTGCTTTTGATGCGGCTTCACTGGCAAAGTCGGACGCAAAAGTCTTCAGAACCTCTGCCATCTTTTCCTCCACAAAGAGGCCAATGAAGGTTGAGGAGATGTAGAGCTCCAGGGGGAGGGGCATGGGTATGCGACCTTTCCACTTGGCCACGGTGGTCTGGAGAGCGTCAGTCAGAGCCTCCACCTTCGCATCAGTACACTGATCGCAGAGGAGACAACAAAACAGGAAACTCAGCATTAGTAATGATACACTGAATGCTCTGTCATTACTAAAGACACCCATATACAACAGAAACTGTGCACATGCACCACCATTTAGTGCAAAGTTTGTATAGATCCTTGTCCATTTTGCAATACTTCCTTTGGCAAGTAGAGGAACAGAGAAGGCCTACTACAGATGGTATTGCTCCCTCATCTCTCACATCAAAAGTGATAGCTCCTGTGCTTAAGGAACCTCATGCAGAGCCAAACAATTTTAATAACTTTTGTCCTATATCCATTCGACCCTTTCTATCTAAAATCCTTAAGAAAATAGTTGCTTCTCAGGTTTGTGCTCACTTGTCTTACAATAACCTTCATGAACAAATCCAGTCTGGTTTCTGCACCTTTCATAGTACAGAAACAGCCTTGGTAAAAATCACTAATTACCTCCTGATGGCAGCTGACTCCGGTCTGTTAACTATTCTCATCCTCCTTTATCTGAGTGCAACCTTTGACACCATATCCCATAGCATCCTTGTTGACAGACTAGTTTCTACTGGAATCATGGACACACCCCTAAAATGGTTTAAACCCATCTCTTGGACACGCTCAGTTTATTCAACTCAAAAATTTCAAATCCCAGCCATTTCCAGTTACTACTAGTGTCCCTCAGTTATGTCTCCTGGGGCCTCTCCTATTTATTATCTACTTCCACTGGTTTTATTTTCCATAAACCTAGAAAACTACTACTGCTCTCCTACCCACCACTGTCTGTGTTTGTCTCCAGGACATCAACTCCTGGTTTACTTGGAACTGTCTCAAATTGAACAGTGATAAAACCAAGGTTCTCCTCACTGGCACCAAATCCACCCCACAATGTGACAGTCTTTCCCTGCCTATTGACAGCTCCGCAGTTCCTCCCTCCCCTCAGGTTAAGAGTCTGTGTCATCCTTGACAGCACACTTTCTTTCCAAGCTCACATCAATAATGTTGCTCAGCCCTCATACTTTCAGCTTCCTAACATTAACCGCCTCCATCCATCTCTCACACACAACTGTAGTGCCATCCTTGCTCATACCTTGGTTATGTCCCATATTGATTAATGTAACTTTTTTCTCTTGGGTCTTTTTCTCAAGTCCTTTCATACCCTTCAACCGGTTCATAACTCTGCCGCTTGCATTATCACCAGAACTCCCTCCATTAGTTATTTCACACCTGTCCTTCATATAGTTTAAAAATTTTACTTCTTTACTACTTGGGTTACTCACTCTGATTGTCTTGCACCTGCCATATGAATCCTCTGTTCTTCATAATTTGATATTGTCAAATTATTTTATTTACTGATATTTATTTGGTTTATTCTTATTGTTTTTTAACTCTTCTGTGTAAGGTGACCACGAGTTTTTTGAACGGCCCTAAAATAAAATGTATGATTATTATTAATATTATGACTTTCACTAAGCACTGAGGCCTAGGCTCAACGTGATTGAGTCAGTCTGTTACAGAAGCAGCAGAGAATATTTCACAGTGCAAGTACACTTGAGCCGCTCCAATTTTAAATATTAAAAGCTGATTTTATTTAGTTTTCCTTTTTGTTCACCGCACTGTGTTATAGGAAGTTAATAGATAAATAAAAAAACACTATACTTAAAAGCTTCCTTTCGTTTCTTAATTTTGCACAGCACTATATATTATAATATCAATTGTGGGCCATACAAGACTGCATAGATGAAAGGCCAGGCACATCCTGGACAGGTCGCCAGTCCATAATAGGGCTAATGGGAAGACAGACACACCTATCCAACCACCAGTTAATCAAATATGCATGTCTCTGAACTTGATGACACGCACACAGGTCATCAACAAAGAGGAACTTGGGTCAAAAGTGAGATTTTAAATTTGAAGACAACAAAGGAGCCACAGGAGATTAACCAACCTAGCAAACTTAAACATAACATGCTGTATTTGCAAGAACTGCTTTGAGTTCTATATAATTCACTGCATTCACTACACTAGGCTTCACTGAAATGTGACAGCATGTGTGAACTGGTTAAGTGCACTATAAATAAAAGCAAATTCTTCAGGGTGAGTACGAACAATTTAAACACATACAGAGAAGGCTGAGACTGACCATGAAGAACTGGCAGAGGGTGATGTGGGGGAAGATGTTGTGTGCCTTGTTTTTGCCACAAGAGAGGCGGGACTGCTTCCAGAAGTGCGTGAGCTGCTGGAGCAGTGGCCCACTGGGTCGCAGATATAACACATACTCTCTGGGTAGGGGATCATCCAGGAAGGGGTCATCGACATGGGAGAAGAGCCTGGAGCGGCCGAGAGAACATCAAGTGATGAAGAAAAAATAAATAAAGAGTGAAAAGTGGGAGATAAAAAGCAGAGGGAGTAACTCATGTCCAGCAGAGGGCAGTGCCATTGTAAGAGCAAACTGATGTGTCAATAAAATGTTAAGTTAGGTCAGTACATTTTTGTCATGTCAAGAATATCTATTTGATTTCCTGTTAAGCAATAATGACAGAGAGAAAATGTGTGAGCGTGTGCCTGTGTTGCTCTCACCAGTCACAGGCCGCCTGGACGTTTTTGCCTCCTGTCGAAACCAGAGCTTTTAGGCTGCAAACAGGAAGAGAGAGGGAGATCACAGCACAGCCACACAAATCAATACTTTCTCTTCCGGACTGTATTTATTAGGAGGAGACTGCTGGGCTTCCATGTGACCATGAACAAAGAACAAACATCCCAAGAGAGCAGTAAAAAGACAGCACGCACACAATAATTCTTTCATTATTCATACCAGAGGCTCATGAAACACACAGAATCAGAGCAGGCAGTTTCTTTGCTAAGAAAGCATTAAGACAGTCTGGTTCTATCATCAATTAGGTGTGGCCACCTACTGGGAGATGCATATCCCTGTTTTCAGTGTTTACTCGGGTTGAACTTGAAGCTGAGTATGCCTTTGTTGCAAGACGTTCAAATCATGGCCGCTCATTCCTAAAATGTGTTGGTCTTCAAAAGCCAAACATTTTAAAATGAAGATCGACTATAAATGGCAGATACAATAATGCCTTTTGTTTTAATATAATGGGCATTAAAAAGAATAATTCCTACTACAAGATTTATCTGTGTCAGTTTATACTCTAATTTCTTAATCCTTTTTTTTTTTAATCTGAAACAGAGAGCTGATTGAATGATTACTCTCGAGTGTTCAAAATCTAATTACCATCTTTTTATAAAAGCTGTTTTTGCAGGCCGGCTCTAAAGGGATTTGCCGATTCGAGGAGCTTTCTTCAGCTCTTAGAGGACTAACACAGAGTTCAGACATGATGATTCAAAAGGTTCACAGTATACCCTGCTGCAAACCTTTGGTGCACAATAGCACTAACTTTGCTATTTCTTAAGATTTTTGGTATAACAGCCTGCAAGAGCTGAATTCCTGGTAAACAACTAAGGAACGAAAGTGGCCCACTTCATTTTGAAAACAACAGGGAATTCAATTTCAAGTAATTGCACATTGTATTTGCAGCATTTAAGCTTTAAAACTCAGCCTCAAGCCATACAACTCCATCTCCCTTGAGCTTTGTGCACTGTGTGAAAATAAAGCACAGCTCCAAGTCAATTCATCTCCCATTCATTGCATTAGATAACCCTAAAAGGAAAACCTGCATAATAATGTGAGATTTTTCTAAAGAATATCTGTATTCTCCCATAAAACAGCTCTGCTTGTTGCTACTTTTAATGGCAATTCTAACAAGCCATAAAACTGAACAAGGGTTGTTTTCTGCCCCGTTGTTTGTCCACCATTTGACTGAATTTACAGCGTGATACGGACAGCATTCATTGTGCCACCCTGGTGTTCGAACTCAATGAGCTATTTTTAAATTTGTCCCAGTAAGAGGGTCCTAGATATGGTGAAATCCCTGAACCCTGGGGCAGCGTGCCCTGGCAGAGCACAGCGTGCCATGATGAGAGTGCCAAGCCTATAGGATCGCAGCAGATGGCTCGCACAGATCTACCGCATCACACACATAAATACTTGAATTATATACCAGCTACAAGAGCTGCAAAAATTTGGCCAGTCTCCTGTTCATTCACCTAAACTGGCTGACTTTGACGACAGATATGACACATTACCTAAATGATTCATTTTCATCCCAGCAGAGCAAACCACCGCTGTAAGGAGGAGGCTTAAGAAAGAATAAGCCCCAACATTTTAACAAAGAACCCTGTCCTTTATTTGTGTTTTCAACTGGACTAACCTTATGAAATAATCATAAAGAGGTTTGATGGCTCTAAATCTGAGTGATACTGAACTGAATTCATAAATATACAAAAGCTTAAAGCTTTTCACAGTTATGTATGTAACCACGCTTCAAACAAACAGACATTGTTTTAACGAATCTTAGTGAATCTCTTCTGGAATCCTGTAATTATTTACACACGTGGAGTGTGCAACCTTGTGCTTTGGACAAGGTTGCATGAAGATTCATTCACATGCCACACAAGATAACAAACCCATCTCAGCCTGTTTATGTCCCTGCTTGTTCAACCAAGGCTATGTTGTCTTTTAAAGGTGAAATAACATTTTGTTCCTGCTACAAATTAAACATCAAATCCAATTAATGAAACACATCCTTCGTCAGCACTCAGGGTTCTTCTGCCTGCGCTGAATGCCAGTTCGGTAGTTTAAGTTGTGTAATGTTAGGAAACTTTGCTGTTGAATGACAACAGCAACGAAGGTAATGGAGCACCTCTGATAATATAATTTTCTTGGTGATGGAAGATCAAGACTCTGCTTCACTGTCTTTGCAGAACTATGGAGTACTTCTCGGTATGTTACCATAACAATATATTACCCACGATAACTGTGGAATCACAGTATATCTGTGGAAGAACAAATACATCCAGAAAAGCAAAAAGCTGGAATATTTATTCACACTGTGCATGTGTGATTTATTATTATTATTATTATGATTTATTTTATTTATTTATTTGAGTATAGTCCTTGGGGTTATAGAACTTCTACAACACTTTGGTCAACGTCGTTTTTCAAATGTGCTATATAAATAAACTTGACTTGTGATTCACTTTTCACTGCCATTCATCAGTTTCCTTTCTTTTTAGTTTCCTTCTGTTCATTTAGGTAAGAGGAGTCATTAAGGGGCGACTCTGGTAAGTCATTCACGGCACAAGCAATTTAAATAAAAATACTAATATTTGGCACCATATTACTATCACAATAGCAAGCAATTCAATATATTGTGATGTTGTGATACGATATTTTATCTGCTGTGAAAAAGTATTTGCCCCTTCCTGATTTTTTAGTTTTTTGTCCTTTGAGCATGAATGGCCTGTTAAAGGTCACGCCAAAGCATCTTAATCAGACTTTGATTAGGCCACTCCAGAACCTTCATTTTGTTTTCAAAATTCAAAGGTGGACTTGCTGATGTGTTTCTGATCATTGTCCTGCTGCATTACCCAAGTGCTCTTGAGCTTCAGGGCACAAACTGATGGACAGAAATTCTCCTTCAAGATTTTCTGGCAGAGAGCATAATTCATGGTTCCATCAATGACAGCAAGTCATCCTGAAGCAGCAAAGCAGCCACAGACCATCACACTGCCACCACCATGTTTGATTATTGGTGTGATGTTCTTTGGATGAAATGCTGTTAGTTTGACTCCAGCTGTAGCAGGATTCAAACCTTCTAAAAAGTTTTAAAGTTCAACTTTTGTTTCGTCCACAGAATATTTTCCCAAAGTCTTGGAGATGATCAAGATTTTTTGGGTTTTTTTCTTGTTTTGTCTTTCCTTTGTCTTCTTTTAGCTCAGCAGTGGGTTTCTGCTTGGAACGCTCTCATGGATGCCATTTCTGTCTGTCTCTTTCTTATTGTTGAATCATGAACTCTGACCTTAACTGAGGCAGGTGAGGCCTGCAGTTCTTTAGATTCTGTTCTGGGTTCTTTAGTGACCTCATGGGTGAATCGCCGATGTGTTCTTGGAGTAAGTTTGGTAGACCGGTAACTTCCAGGTTTTCCCCATGTGTGGATAATGGCTCTCACTGTGGTTTTCTGGTGTCCCAAAGCTTTAGAATGGTAACTCTTTCCAGACTGTTAGACGTCATGACTTTGTTTCTCATGTGTTCCTTCAGATCAGAGCATGATGTGTTGCTTTTTGAGACAGACGTCACTCATCCTGTTACACTGTCTGACAAGTTATTTCTTTGTGTGGACCGTCCAGAAAGTCCCCTCAAACTTCACAGAGAGCACACAGTGAAGAATTAAAGAAAGCAAAGAAACATACATTTCTAAGTTTGCTACATGGTCAGGCGTCCATGTATTCCTGCCCATCCTCTGCTGAATACCCAAGGTCCCCCCACTGTGGCTTTCATTTCAGAAGAACTTCATAGTGAATCTAAGATTGAAAGGCCAGCCCCAAACCTCAGGTGTCGCATACTCACAACAACCGTGCTCTTTATTCTGTTTTCACCCCCCATGTAGCCCATGAACCTTTACAAGTATTTTAAAGCTACTTCTTATTCACTGCAATAAGCAGACTGCAGTCTTTAACACACTAATTTATTTATCTCACCTAAAACTGATTCAGATGCTTCTGTTTGTCTACTCTGAAAACACCCCGCCTGTGGTTGTCTGCCACCTCAGCTGTGGTGCATGATCAGCATGTGATTGGTGTAATAGCATCAGACTCTGCTTTTACCATACGTTGAGGGAGTAATACTGTTGAATAAATGCAAAAGGAAAACACTTGCACTCAAAAGTAAACACAGCTCAGAAGCTGAGTGTCCCACCTGCACTGACGATGCGGTGCGTGGCCAGCTGTTGCATCAGGGACTCCATGTTGGGGTCACGGTGGGGGTAGAGCTGCCAGCGGGAGATGCCCAGGTGAAAACGCAGCCATGGAGGGTGGCTGCTGCTGCTGCTGTTCCAGTGGACGTCCTCGTAGCCATTCTGGCTGGCACTCACCCTGAATAAGGACTGCATTTGGTGAATGAACTGCCCCTACAGAGCACTGCTTTACTTCAGCCAAGCATTTTAAAATTAGGCTCTCATTCATCCAGTCATGACCATTCATGACTGGAGAGCTGCAATCTATGCCACTATTCAAAAAAGAGATTAAGAGGGACCTCTCACACTCATTATAATAGTGAAACGGACGAGTGGAGAGTTATTTACGTCATTTATGAGCACTTTTTCATTTTAGTTTTGCATTTACTGTTTTCCCTCTCTCCTCTGCTCACTGTTTCACGGTGTGTATGTGTGTGTGTGTGTGTGTGTGTGTGTGTCCTTGCTGTTAAACAGACACACACAGCAGAACCGAACAGGGGAAAGACTGGCGAAGTGGCGTCGTTACTCGAGTATAAATTGCTGTTACTCAAGTTGGTTTTCGTCTTCTAGAAGTGTAATTAGAGACGTCAACACTAAATGTCTGAAAGCGAGGCCCAAATGTAAAATAGGAGCCAACTGGAAGTGCTTTCATCAGTAGCAACTGTAGCATATTGTTGCAGCCATACAGTATATTTGAGCCAGCATGGCATCTTGCATTTTTAACCCAAGCAGGTCACTCACATTTCTTTTTTTTGCTTGCAAAGACTGTTGCCCATATGTTTAGTTTTGCTTAGGCTACATAAACACGGGCTCCATTAGCTGAATACATGCAGCAACAAGATACTGCGTCTGCTCCCTGCAGTCTCACCCATCTGGTGAAAATCTTGACTGTACATGTTTTCAGAGGACTAGAGAAGTGCAATATAACCAGAATTACTGTGAAACACAGTGAAAGCAGAAATACTATGATTTGCTTATTGCATTTGGATGCTTGTGGGGTTATTGCCCTTTGTGGCCAGCATGTACAGCACTGGATAGACTGTATGTGTCCAGTGTTGTACATAGTGTTGCTCATGATTTGTAGGACAAACACACACACAATGGATTTTATATTAAACAATCAATATGTGATTGAAGTGCAGACTTTCAGCTCTAATCCAGTTGGTTTTCCAAACATTGTGCATGAACTTGTTAGGAATTACAGCCGATTTTATGCATAGGCCCCCTATTTTCCATTTTGGCTCAAAATTAACCAGACAATTGAGAGAAAACAGTTTCATGGCCAGGTGAGACCCGTCCCCTTGTTATTGCATGACAAATGAAGTAGACTTTGGATGGATGAAAATGGATGGATGGATGATTCAAAGTCCTGAATTTGCATTTTATAGCGTTTCACTATGAGAACAAATATGAGGCCCCAAAGAGACCGCGCAAGTGTGGGCATCATTTTTTCTGATAAAACTAAATACATCTATCAGACTTTAGGAGTCAATCAACAATCTGGTATATTCTTTTAAAAAATGAATGCACTGGCTATAGTTTAATATCACTAAAAGGCCTGAAAGACCACACAAAAGTGCAAAAAAATAAATTATTTGGACAGCTGATGAGCCTGTATGAGATGTTATGGCATGGGCATGTGTGACTGTCAGTTGAACCACTACTGTTTAGTGGTGATGTGACTGCTGACAGAGGAAGCCGGATGAACACTCGGCTCAGATCCAGCCAAATGCTGCAATGATCAGAATGTGCAAATGGATAATGACTCTAATCTTACTGCAAATGAAACCCAAGAGTTTCTCAAGCCAAAGAAATAGAATGTTCTTCAATGAGCCAGTCACCTTATCTCAACCCTATTGAGCATGCTTTTCAGTTATTAAACAAAAACTGGAGACAGAAGCACAAAGAAGCAGCGACTGAATGTGGCTCAAGTAAAGACCTGGAAGAGGGAGTAAATATGTCTGTAAATATGTCTGTAATTCACAAATAGTTAATGCATTTTTTGTAATAAAACCCACCAAATGGAACCTGAAAGTCTGCTCTTCAATCACATATTAATTGCTTAACATCCGCCGTGATGGTGTACAGAGCCAAAACAACAAAACTTTTGCCTTCGTCCAACAGGTCATGGACCAAACTGTGTGAGCTATTCCAGTGACAAAGCAGAACTGAACTGAACATTAACTAAATAAAGGTTAAGGAAAGTCATTTTGGGTTAATAGTTAAGGTAGTTTTTGATTGTAATCTTGAGGGGTGATGTTGTCAAAGGAAACACACAGTCCATCTGCACACAGTCTTTTGCACATTATCATACTGACCACATCTGGGAGCTCTTCTCACTCGCCTTGACCTTTGGCTTCACTCTCAGCAGCCAGTCCTCTTCAGGGATAGGCGGGCTGGGCATGTTGTAGAGTGGATGGCCAAACAGCGCCTCCAGCTTTAACAAGTCTGACTCAATTGAGACATTTTTACCTTCTTTCCCCAGCAAGTCTTTGTCGGAAAGCAGTCGTGCATTACTCTTAACCGTCTTCTTGGCAGCTTCATAGGAAGAATCTCTTTGTATAGTATCAGTTGGTGGCCCAGCTGGATCTCTGATCACCACAGAAGTGTAGTTGGCATGTGCCAGGTCTCTCAGGACGTGTGCCCTGGGTAGCAGTGGGATGTCACAAGGCTGGTGGTAAATGGAAAAAGAAACAAGAGCCAGGAGGAGGTGGAAGAAAATGGTGATGAAGGCCAAGGACAGACAGATTGTCCTGTAGCGTCGGCGCATACGCCACATCATCCTATTGAAAAGAGAGTGATACAGGGTCAGGAGCGGTGGAAGCATGAAGGGGAGAAAAGAGAATGAAATCTGTGGTATAAAAGATTTTTTAAAAAATATGTTAGCAGAATATAAAATGTAGAGCAAAACAAAATAAAAAATAACAAAATGCCAGCCTCAAGCAGAACACATTCTTCATAAAGATTCATATTCCTTCACCTGCTTCTGTTCTCATTTGACCTTGCAATTCATTCATGAAACACAGAAGTTTCCATCTTAAAGAGGGATGCACGCAAACCTTTTAAATGCTCCTGATGCCTCTCAGCTGTTGTTCCCGGGTTTCCCAGAGGAATAAGAAGAGACTGTGTCCAGTATCCAGCCAGCCTTTAGCCAGTTGTCTTCTTTCCCTACTTGCTACCAGGAGTGGTGCCAGGTCAAAGTGATCTGGTCACAAATCAATGTGTTTACTCGTCCCTTTAACCCAAGCTTTTGGATTAGCTCTGTATGACTTCATTCTTTTCTGACATGAGGAAAGGCAAAAAAAATGCCTTTAGTGTATAGCAAAGAAATTATTTATTATACAGAAATCCACTAAAGGTGACATCCCATCCCTACAGTGTTTGAATAAGCTTTCCGTTTGAAAAGCCGATTTTAAAGACAGCATTCCGGGAAAATCTACACTTTTCCTGACAATAAACACGGCTATAATGCCTCTGCTGTAGAAAGACTTCTGTGTCCTTAATTTCAGCACTTTTTCAAATTGAGTTTTGCTCTTTTCTCCGTGAGCGGGAGATCACCTCCGTACTCCGAGCTTTCAGCTGAAAGCTTCAAGCCTGTCTCACATCCAGTGACAATGTAGAGATGAAGGCTCTCTGAAGAACCCTATTCACACCTTCACAAATCAAAATGAACTTTTTTTCTCAGAGAACATTCAGTTCACACAGTTACTCAGGAGACAGACTCATCTTTCCAAACCTCATAAACACACAAAACGCTATTCAGAACCGTTACCGCATCAAGCGATGCAATATTTTGTCATTCAAAACCCTTTAATAAAGTATTGGAAGAGCTGTTATTTTTTGAATTGCTCATAAAGGAGTCTAAATCCATTCAGAGATTTAAACCCAGGGTATTTTGAGATTGCCAGACTGATTAAAAAATTTACTTAGATTACCTAAATGCTTTTTCATTTTGGCTTCAGAACAGACTTGGTCATTTTTCTTTTCTTTTGTTTGTTCTTTTGTTTTTCAAAAGAAAGTATTAACATGCCCATTCATCCATGTTCTTAACTGCTTATCCAATTTAGGGTGACATAAAAAGACAGACAAACAATTCACATTATACAGACAATTTAGAATCACCTATTAAACTAGCAGGTCTTTGGAGTGTGGCATGAAGCTGAAACACCCAGAAAGAACCCACACATGCACGGACAGAACATGTAATCTCCACACAGAGGGGCCCCAGCTGGCAGCCACATTTGACCCCAGGATGTCCTTGCTGTGAGGGGACAGTGCTAGCTACTGTGTCACTGTGAAGCACTACAAATATGTAAACCCAATATTTAATTTAAAAAGAATTTTTTTGCTAGCGATACAATTTTTAAAAACTCTGGGACGGGAGCACGTTTGCTACTGTGTGGCATCACCTCTCCTTTTCGCTACACTCTGTAGCATTGTGCTTTAGTAATACATGCCCAGTGCAGCCTGACATTGACCTGTTGAAATAAGCAAAGCCTTTTCTGTCAGCTGAATGGCTCCAAAACCCGTATATACAGTATTGTGCAAAAGTGTTGAGCCACTTTGTATTTTATATTTTGCTAGGAAAATGGAAAATAGGTGGTGTAATTTATTGAAATATGCAACAACAACAAAAAACAAAGAAACGTGGGAATACAGAGTATAACGTAAGAACAGAGTTTATACAATATTAATAAGTTTGAAAATCAATATTTGGTATGGCCATCTCTATTCTTTAGCGCAGTCTGAACTCTCTTCAGCAGTTTTCTTGTCATTTCTTTAAGCAGTCTTTAGGAATTGTTCTCCAGGCTTCATTCAAAGCTCTTCTTTGGATGTTGGCTGCCTTTCGTTTTGTTCTCTGTCAAGACGATCCAACACTGCTTCAGTAGTGTTGAGGTCCGGGCTCTGGGGAGGCCAGTGCATGACTGATACTGTAGTTGCTGTGTGCGTTTCTTATCTAGATACACTTTTACTGCATTGGCAGTGTGTTTGGGATCATTGTCAGATGGCATTGGCATGGTGGATCAAACTCTGAAGGTACTTTTCCACATTCATAATTCCATCAGTTTTGTTAAGATCCCCACCACTACCTGTTAAATGCAGCTCCAAACCGTGACAGAGCCTCTGCTGTGTTTTACAGATGGCTGCAGACACTCAGTGTTGTTTTGGGAATTATTTTTATGAGACTCAAATCCTTACAAATGATATATATATTGATTAGTGGCTGATCATAAAACAAACAGCAAAATTACATCTATGTTACATGGTTGTTACATGTTCGTGTACGTTGTTGTTTGTAAATACATTCGGCTGAACAATTTTTAGTGCAGTGGCACTTTGGGGACACTGGAATGTGTTGCCATGAATATCTGTAAGTACATCAAACAGTGATGCTAACAGTGTCTGCAACTGATTTGTCTTATACAATTAATATGTAGCTTGCAAAGAAAAACAAAAATATACATGTTTTCATTATTAATTCATTTGCTGTCTCACAATATACAGTGATATAATGAACACGAAAAGAATAACATGATAAATTAACACACACACGCGTCTGTTTTAATACATGAGTGAAGTGAACAGCCACAGGCCAGGCTGCTAGGATAAATGATGATTTCCTCAAATTTCTTAAGGGCAGAGTGCACACCATGCCAAGATATGGCAAGTTTTAAAAGTTTTAAAAAGTGCTAAAAATGGTCAGATATATGGACCGGAGTGAAAATGAGCAGCGTTTCCAGATCTAATTTGTATTTCCTGGCATGTTAGATTTTATTGTTTTCTAAAGTTCAAGCAGTGATTTCCACTAAAGAATCATGCATTAAATGCAAGATAACTAATATCCAGTGCTGCTTTCTGTAACATCGTTATGATAATTTCTAATTATGCCGTAAGCTTTATTAAAAATCTCTGAATTTACATTTTACACAGCGTCCCAAATTTTGTGGAAATGTCCCACATACATATCACTTTATCTTCAGTCTGTTGGAAGCGTCATCGAAGCAGACTTCTTAATCAGGCGGTGGGCGAGACAGATGTTTCATATTCCGCATGTGTGCTGAGACTTTGATTCAAGTACCTCAGGCTTCATACAGAGTCCCATAGGATACACTGTTTCTGTGAAGTATGGCTTTTTTAAAGTCTGCAAGTGTGTGTGTGTGTGTGTGTGTGTGGCTGTCAGCCAAAGTTTTTGACGTCTTCATCAGG
>VUQK01006197.1:26113-39852 GCA_015106715.1 Bujurquina vittata | reverse complement strand
TTGATGCAATTTTTTTTATATTGTTATACTTTAACAATAAACTACTCTGACTCAGTTGTGCAGTTAGTCCGAGCTAGGGTGGACGTGCATTCCCCTCTCTGGCTGGCTCACCATTGTACATTTATGTCCTACTTTCAGTGCAATCAGCTCTGTCCTGAACTTGGAGAGGATGGATGAAGGGCAAAGACAAGTGCAAAGCAAGGGAAGAGTGAAAACTGAGAGAGTACAAAATACTTTGTGGTTCTCAATTGATTCCTTATGCACTCTGAGAATCTCTGAATCTTAGAAAAGGCAGGGAAAGGAAATTAAGTGCAAAGCCCAGCTGGCTCAAGTTTAGGAGAACTCTGAGACATGGCAACTCCGAGCAGTAACACTGACGAGAGTTTGAACACGTAACTGCTAAGAGGACGTGGTATGCGTCTCATGTACAGACAGACAGACACAGCAAAGCCCTAAAATCCTGCCTGACTTGTCTGGTTTCCTACTGCGAGAGCCATCTCAGATCGCATGTGGAAAATGTCAAATGTCAAAACCATTGCTTGGTGGATCCCTTGTGAGGTTCATGAGCTTCCTCTCAAAGGTTTCTGCCTGATGGGAGGACTGCTTCTGTGAGAGGAGCACAAGGGGCATGCAGCTGCATCTTTTGGGGAGGCATGCATGCAGATTGAGGTCAAATAGAAGTATAATTTATTTACAGGGTTCCTTAACTGTGCTTTTTTCCTTTACACAGACTAAAATTAAGAGTAAAAAACAATTGGAATATAATGGTTTGGCAATGTTTTCAGTGTGTAAGCTCATTTGGGCAGACGCAGTATGCATTGCAGACCCTAAGACTGAGATCAGATTTGTGTAGACTAGATGTAGACTGAGCCCCGGAAGAAACCGGGCGAGATCCGTGAGAGTCCCTCAGCCGGTGAAAAACTAGAAAGCAACAATGATTTTATGAAAAGAAATGTTACATCATAACCTACTTTCTGTGGCCTAATTTAAGGCACAATACTCTGTTGTTTTTTTTTTTGTTTTCATAAAAGACAAAAAAACTGAACAAAACATTGAAATGATGATGATTCACGCATTTAAACAATGACTCAGGCCATTATTTTAACAATGTGATACGCTAATGCATCATGAGTTCCACTGGTTTCTGTTTCCTTCAGTCTTCAGCGCACGAGGGTTGTGTAATCACTGAAGCGCGCTGTAGAAGGCCGTGGAGGAGGCCAGAAAAATGGTGGTGGAGGTGCTGGAAGAACAGAAACAGGCCCTCAAACAGAGGGATAAAAACACCGGCTCACGTAAACAAAATGTCTAGTTGAAAGTCTGATATTGACTTCCTGCAGATAGAAAATATATCAGGTTTTCAAGCCATTATTACATATTTACAGGAAGTTTATCTAGTCAAGAGAGTGTGAAACCATTTTGGCCAAAAGTGTCACAGCCTGTTGGGAATAGCACAAAGTTTAGTGTCAAAGAGTTTATGTTGCACACTGCTGCGTTGACAGTGTACACAGAGCAGGAATTTCAACTTCTGGAATTTTTTATGCATTAAAAGAAGTACAATGTTTCTGTTTGTTCGTTTGTTTCTTTTTTGATTGATTGCTTTTAAACCAAAGAAATTGCACACCCACCATCCTCCTCAACGAGTCGGGGGGAAAGCAAGGAGAAAAAAATAATCACTGACAATAAACAACGCATCAGGTTACCTGATATGTGTTTCTTTTGTTTGTGTACATGTGTCTTCTGTGTCCTCTCTCTGTGTGCACCAGTCCGCAGGTGTCTCTGATTCCAGACCTGCATGTTCCTGATCTGCAGTTTCGGCCCACACCAACCTGCTAAGTCAATGGTTTGTTGTGTGTCGTCTCCCGCACGCAATTTTCTCTTTACATTCCCATCACCTCAAGCGGTCAAGGCACATGTGACTCCCCCTGATCCTGGTTTGTCCAGAGGGTCCCACTGCCACCAGTCGCTCATAGCAAATCACCGTGCTTCTCTTTATAATATTTTATGGCCTTACCATGAATATAATGAAAAAGAATCAAATTGGCTTGTTCCAGGAATGGAAGAAAGGAATGACATATATGTCTGCCCACTGTAAACATGAACCACACGGACACTCTTTGCCAAAATAGTAATTGATATTACACCGGAACCGTGCAACCTGTTTTTCACCTCCGTCGGTGAAAAGCTGTGCATGATTTGCAAAAGCGGGGAGTTTCATTCATGACACGGGTTTTGTTCCACACTTAATACTTAGTTACATGGGAATGTCCTCAGACATTTGTCCACGGTATCTTACAATGTGATCTTTTTAGTCTGGCATGAAACTAGAGATGACACTTGATGGGTTATCGGCGTCAGCAAACCGATCGCGCCAGTCCACACGAAAACTGCGCAACAAAAAGATTAGGGTTGTCTGTGACAATGAATTTGTTGAGTGACGAGCAACACTACAAGTTTCCCATTTGTAGTTTTGAATAAAAAGTCAGTCTGGATGGATTAAACACATACAATGCAAGCATTCATGTTCCCCCTTAGAATGAATTGAAATTACTTTGGCGACCCATTTTGCGACCTCACACAAGTCATTTTTTCTTTCAAACTGTTGTGCGCTCATTTTGCATGCTAACATTAGCGCTGAGCTCAGAGCACCGCTGTAGTACAGCCACATAAAGTTGATAAGTCATTGTAAAAGTCCACGTGAAATATCTGCCTAACCCTGAGACCCAAGAAGACTTCCTGAAATGTAATCTTTCAACGCATCATTTTTTTTCCCTTCTTGTTACTTTTCCACATTATATCTCCCTTTTTGTAGACTCAAGAAGTTTGACCTTTGACCCAAACACTGCACATAATTCCCAACGTGTGATGGAGAACAACGAAAAGCCGATCCACACGAGCCCACAGCTACTCGGAACATCCGAGTAGCTGTTAGTGGTGGTAAATGTGCAACATGGAGGAAACTATGCCGGATATATTGCAGCATTTTGAAACTTTATTGCTCTTAAATGTGATATGAGTGAGGACGGAAGACACACAGTTGTCTGCCAACAATTCTTTTATTTGCATTACATGTTTATTTGGTTATTCAAAGATTTGGTGCCCGTCACCTCGCTTATTTCCATTGTTCAGGGGTTGTAAAACTCTAAGCAAATATATTACGGGCTTTAAAATCACCATATTCGAAACAAAAGTGCTCTGTCATTAAATGCTAACGTGTTTAACTTCAGACATTAAAATCTGTTTCATTCTCGTCATAAACTGGATTTACAAAGTGCACAGCTGTCTGAGTCATAGAGATTAAATTATTAGCTCCAGTCCCATATAGAGTAGGAATATCGGGCATCATAGAGGGCTTGTCAAACATAGGATTATTAAAACCGTGGTCAAGAGGCCCACCAAGATCTGGCATATCACTGTTAATCTTAAATCTGCTCAGATTTGGCATTTGAACAACCCCCTTACGAATCAATACAGCCAAAGTAATACTGAGCGTGATCAGTAGAAAAACTCCAAAAACAACTCCAACCACCAGCCCCGCGCTGCCTCCAGCCTGCCCCTCAGAAGCACTTTGAATTTCAGCTCCTGTTATTCCCAGGTTAGAGCCGTGAGACTGAGCATCCTTCACTATGTCCTGAGCCAAAGCTGCAGACTGTATTCCCTTCTCTCCATCCAGCATTACTACCTGGATTTCAGATGACGTACCAAGACTGATGATCCCCATCAGCCGCTGTGACTTTAAGACTTTCGACATCCCCAGCTGAATGGATTTGTATTGTGGCAGAGCAAGAAAAAGGTGACGGATTCGTTCCCTGTAAGTCTGGAGGTTAAAACCTTCATCAAAATGAATGCTGACAATGGCACCGCACACATCACAGCAGTGTCCTGTGGGGCGAAGAGGCTTCTTACAGCTTGGAGAGTCACATGTGATTGTGCTGCAGATCTGCTGATGGTGTACAGAATTCCCGCAGTCACAGCCAGAGGGATCCTCACAGCCCGAGTTTCCAACAGTGGCAGCAGAGGATCCATGAAACTGCAGTCTGCCTGAACTTGAGTTGAGATATTGGGAGAACTCAGACTGGCTTGTAAATGTATTCCCCAGCACAGTCACGGATTTGACCGCGATGCTAGAGTGACTGGAGCTGGTGTCCACTCTGAAGGAGGAGAGGGCTTTAAAAACAACATCGTCATAATGGCAGGGGACGCTCTCGTCGTGGACCGAGAATAGGAAGTTTCCCTGCTGCAGGTCGTTCAGAGTTGCGGCTGTCTGCCACAGAGCTGGATTGAACCACTGAAGTGACTCGGAATCTTTGAACTCGGTCGTGACACCCGGGCCACAGTCTGGGTCCTGTCCATCGACAACATAAAATCCAGCCCCTGAGTTTAGGATGAACTCTCCACCAACTGGCATCCTCATCTCCTGCACAGCATGCACGGTCTCCACAAACACAGACACTTTTCTTTGAGCCGGGAACTGAATTATGTCATTGCCGCAGGGAACATTCCCTTTGTCCCAGTTGGTCTTATTCTCATAGTTGGTATCAGGAATCCACTGTTTGTACATGGCACTCGCTGCCCCAACAAGACAGAAGAGCAGGAGCATGTCCGGTGTTTTCAGCATCTTGAATATTTGTGACAGGCTGAGAGAATATTGCGTGACCTTTGTTTCCAACCTTGTGACTAGCACAAGAGCATACAGCTTACGAAGGGCACTAAACCAAATCAGCCTGCTGAAGCAGGTGACTTGTAAAACATTTACCTTTTCTGCAACAACAGAGCAGTTTTATTAATCAGTCCAAAACTCCACTTCATTTTCCTGGAAAGTAAACTAGACATTAATTTATTGGGTTTATGTGTCCTACCTTTTTAGGTGGTATGTGATCAGAATATTTCATTGATTATCCAGATGTGGAATTTCTTCTATTCTTCCCTCTTTACTGGCTACAAGTAAACAAACTCGTTTAAATAGATGTAAGATAGTTAAAAGAGTTAAATGTGGCGTATTAAACATTAGCTCTCTCTCTTTAAAATCCCTGTTAGTAAATGACTTAATAATTGATCAACATATTAATTTATTCTGCCCTACAGAGACCTGGTTACAGAATATGATAGTTTAAATGATTCATCACCCATGAGTCAGGCTATCAGATTCCTCAAAACGCATGCCACGAGGGAGGCGTGACACCAATCTTTCACGCCAACTTATTAAGCAACCAAAACCCAGACAGTCTTAATTCTTTTGAAAGTGTGACGCTTAGCCTCGTCCACCCTAACAGGAAAACTGAAAGACCAGCTTTATTTCTCGGCATCTATTGTCTTCCTAGCACTTAAGGTGGGATTAATATATTAGTTTAGACGAATCAACACCTGTGAGGAATCCTCCAAGCACAGGCGAAGGAGGAGGCGAGGCAGCAATCTTTCACGTCAGCTTATTAATAAACCAAAGTCCGAGACAGAATCTTAATTCGTTTGAAGCCCTGACTCTCAGCCTTTTCCAACCTAACTGGAATACTCAAAGACCAGTTGTATTTGTTGACATCTATTGTCCTCCTGGTTCTTCTGCACTATATTTCCAAAAGTATTTGTGCATCTGCATTCACACACATCCATAGGGTTTGATGTGATGTCACCCCACCCTTTGCAGCTACAACAGCTTCACCTCTTCTGGGAAGACTTTCCACAAGGCTTAGGAGTGTGTTTATGGGAACTTTTGGCCATTCTGGCAGAAGTGCATTTGTGAGGTCAGACACTGATGTTGGGCAAGAGGGCCTGGCCTGCTGCTGGCCTCATACATGGAGGGGGATCGATATGGATGGGTGTGAATCTTTGTGCATTTATTCTTGTCTTTCTGTGTGCGTGCATGTGTGTGTGTGGGTGGGTGTGTGGGTGTGGGTGCGCGGCTGGGCTTGCTGGGTCTAGGATTTGCTGAGCCTTGAACCCTGCAGGACCGGGGTCATCAACTACATTTTCCCAAGGGTCAGAATTTTTCTCCACAGACACTGCGAGGTCCAGATGCTCTCATAAAGTATATTATATTATATAATAATATTATATTGCGTTCAAAGTAATATCTTATCATCCATCTATCGATTGTCTTCTGCTTATCCTGGTCAGGGTCGTGGGGGAGCTGGAGCCTATCCCAGCTGTCACGGGGCAAATACAAGTTCTTGGAAGACTAGTTGTAAAACAGCTAACCGGTCACTTGTCTTATCAAGTGAGCATGTCTTAAAGACATAAAAGTCTGGATGACCTCTAATTTCTGACTTCTAAATTCAAATAAAACTGAAGTTATTGTATTTGGTCCTAAAAAAAATATTATAAGCATGGTGTCTAACCAGATACCCACTCTGGATGGATGACATTGGAATTCAGTCATACTGTAAAGAATCTTTGAGTCATTTTTGACCATGTCCCTCATTAAATATGCGGCACTGCTTTCACTCATTTGCGCAATAATTTTAAAATCAGAAACCAGATTTACTACTTCTTGGATGGACTATTGTGATTCATTGTTATCAGGTTGTTCCTTCAGTTGATCCAAAAATCCTGCAGTACTGACAGAAAGAGAGAGCATATTTTTCTCCCACAGTAGCTTTTCTTCACTGGCTACCAATTACATCCAGATTTGAGCTTAAAATCCTTCTACTCAGATACCAGGTCTTGATTAATCAGGCCCAATCACATCTTGTGCTTCCTAGAGGCTTTTAAACGCAGAATAGGAGGCATTCAGCTTTCTTCTGTGGAACCAGCTCCCAGCATATTCATATGCTCGATATAAACGTATCAAATATCCATATTGAGCAAATTATCTTGTATTCAAACCCGAACAAAGCAGAGAGTGAAAGTGCCAAGAAGGCCAGCTCATTTAGTGCATTTTGCATTTTTAAATGCCTAAGGTTACCGGGGATAAACTTTCAGGCTGCAAGATCAAAATAACTTCTTCTTGGAAGCAGCCTGAATCTGCATAGTCAACATACCCAAGCGCTCGCCGCACTCGGATGTCCCCCCCCCAGGCAGTGCCAGACGTGCGTCAGGGTTGCGAGCTGGTAGAGCGCGTTTTTTTTTTATGGAATAACGAAAAAATACGCGGCAAACAGGACCCGACCAGCACAAGCGACCACTGGGAAAAGCCCCCCCCCCTAAAAATGTGCTGTAAGTCTACTTTGGGTGCGGTGAGAGAAACGAGATTAAACACTCAGCCAAAACGAATGTTTGACTTCGTTTAGTTGCGCGCTGCCGAGGCTTTCTGTGCAATCTGACCTGCATAAACCAGAGCGCTGGCCCAATTAGGTTGGATCGTGTTTTCCAACTCAGTGCTCACGGGAAAACTTTAACATGAAAGCAACACACACACACACACACCCTGTCGATTCTTAGCACTAGTTTCAAAGTGCATCGTGTAAAATGTGGGTGAATTTTAAGAAATTCAGTACAAAAACATTTGAAGGAGTGGTGGGTTTAAATAAAATTAACCCTGTAGCCGAGGAGTAAATGTCATTTTCTACACTAAAAGACTAGTGTTTGTTTAATACTCTTTAGTGCATTTTCTCCTATAATATTCTATAGCTGGCTCATAAGCGATCTCGTATTTCTCAGCTGTTGACTTGTTAAGATCCAGGTTTATTGCAGTTCAAGCTAAAACATAATGATCTTTTGTAGGAAAATGCCAAAGGATACTATGAACGCCCATCCATCTAATATTGGAACAGTAGCACAGATGGACAACATCCAACATTTATCCAGCCCTTCCCATCATCCCAATGTGGAGGGTGCTGGAGAAAGTGGACACTATGCGGAAGCAGTTAAAGAGAAGCCCCCCCAAGGTGGTGGATGGCTCCTTTCAGGCATAATCTGCATCAACATCCTGATGCTGGGCTGTGCTCTGGTCAGCAGCAGCGCCTTCAACGTCACGACCATTACAGCAGTGCACCGGCAAATCTTCCTCATCACCCTCCTCCTCCTCACTATGTCGTGGATGCTGTTTTACATGGTCGTCACCTCCCGAAAGGACCGAGCAGTCTTATTTAAAGATTGCCATGCTGGGCCTGTGTGGCTCAAGGGTGAGAACTGTGAGCAGTACTTTCGGGCTCGTTTTTTTTTTTGATGGGCCATTTCACGTCTTAATCTCTTAATTTCTTATGTTGCAGCTGGGCTTGTGCTGTTTGGCCTGCTTAGTTTCCTCATGGACATCTTCAAGATTGCCACTTATGTGGGCTACCTTCACTGTGACTCTCCTGTTAAAGTAGCCTTCCCTGTTCTGCAAGCTGTGTTTTTGTTCTTCCAGGTTGTTGCATGTTAATGGGAATTCTGTTTGTGCACTGCGAGTAGTCATTTTTGCATCCTGCGCTAGTAAAACTTGTTTCTTTCAGACCTACTTCCTGTGGTTTCATTCAAGGGACTGTGTGCAGCTACACACCAACTTAACACGGTAAATTATTTTATATACGCTGCTCAAGAAATTAAAGGAACGCTTTTAAAACACATCAGATCTCAAGGGGGAAAACAATGAGATGACGAATGGTGTCATGGGGGATCTCCTCCAAGGTCTGAACCAGGGCGCCACTGAGCTCATTGACAGTCTTAGGTGCACCTTGGTGGTGTCAAATGGACCGAAACATAATGTCCCAGCGGTGTTCTATTGGATTTAGGTCAAGCGAGCGTGAGGGCCAGTCAGTGGTATCAATTCCTTCATCCTCCAGGAACTGCCTGCATACTCTCACCACATGAGGCCGGGCATTGTCGTGCACAAGGAGGAGCTCAGGACCCACTGCACCATCATAGGATCTGATGATGGGTCTAAGGATTTCATACCGATAGCCAATGGCAGTCAGGGTGCTGTTACTTAGCCTGTAGCCTGTTCATCTCTCCGTGCACGTGCCTCCCCGGACCATCACTGACCCACCTCCAAAGCGGTCATGCTAAACGACGCTACAGGCAGTGTAACATCCTCCACGTCTGTCACATATGCTGAGGGGGAACCTCACCAGTGGCCTGCTGGAGGTCATTGTCTTGCACAAAGGAGCAGACCCACTGACCCACCATCACTAGTGAAAAAAAATCTGGTAAGATGAGGAGGGAATGTCAGTGGCCTCCACCTGTAAAACCATTCCTGTTTTGGGGGGGGTTGTCTCTTTTTGCCCCTCTAGTACACCTGTTGTTAATTTCATTAACATCAATATAGTCGATAATCATTCATTATGGCTGAAACTGATTAATAGCTCCCTCTGCTGCTTGACTGACCAAATCAATATCCCAGAAGTTTCATTTTTGCTCTGATTGAAAGGTTTTCCTTTAATTTTTTTGAGCAGCATACTTCCTTCCCTTAATTATTCACTCATTTCAGTGTATGCGCTGATCCTCGTCTTCTCTCCTTCTCAGGTGTGGGCTTACTCTTACACTTTCAACCAACCTTGTGCTATGGATGGCAGCAGTGACCGAGGAGTCGATACACCAAACTGAGATAACTCATCTAAATATAAGTGTCTCGCACAAGTTGTACAGAGGTACCACGGCATAGGTTTAATTGATGTTGTTTGTTTAGGGGTTGTTGTTTTTTTTTGTCAAAGTTGAAGGTCAGTGCTTAAGAGGAAAAATAACTAAAGGCTGGTCTTTCTGTTGCAGCCAACTATGGTGCCAAGAAGTGTACATGCAGTCACTCAGCATGTGACACCTTCAAAGAGGCCTTCTACTACCTGTATCCCTTCAACATAGAATACAGCCTCTTTGCTTCTGCCATGGCCTACATAATGTGGAAAAACGTGGGCAGAGTTGTTGACCAAAACAGGCGCTACAAATTTAAAGTCTATGTGAAAGATGTTTTTGTGGGGCCTGTTGTAGGACTGCTCGTGGTGGTGGCAGGACTTGTAACATTTACACTGTACAAGGTTAACATACTGAAAGAAGACAAAGAGAAAAGAAATAAGGCCCTGGTGATTCACTTCATTATGAACATAGTGATAGTTAGTCTGATGTCCCTCTCCACTGTGATTGGCTGCATTCTTTACAGGCTGGACCACAGAGATTATGTATCAGAGAAAAACCCATCTCGCAGCCTGGATGTGGGACTGCTGGTGGCATCTTCATTGGGGCAATTCATCATTAGCTATTTTAGTATTGTGGCTACGGTGGCAATGGGAGCCAAGGGTTACCTAAATGGCCTCAACTTGGCCTGGGCTGTGCTGCTGGTGCTCGAGATTGGTCTGCAGAACTATTTCATTATTGAAGGCCTCCATCGGGAGCCCGGCCACTTAATGCAGGCAAATGCCCGTGCATTTCAAGAACACAATGAAATGGCCAATGTAGCGGACGGCCACAAGTCCAGACACTCAAATCCTAAAAAGGCAAGTTGGAAAAGAAGAGTTCTGAAGGAAGTGTGCGCCTTTTTACTCCTGGCAAATATCATTGTAAGTTGTATTTATGCTTATTGCATTAACTACAATTGTAACAATCTGCTGATGTTTTCTGTAAAAATTGTCCTTTCTAATTCCCTTTTTCTGTATTGGCAGCTATGGATCATGCCTGCATTTGGAGCTCGTCCCCAGTTTGACCACTCTGCTGAGATATACTTCTACAAATACCCAATGTGGAACGCAATTGTGAATATTGGACTTCCTTTTGGAATCTTCTATCGCATGCATGCCGTTGCCAGTCTCTTTGAAGTGTATGTAAGAGGTTAGCTAATCTCTTAGCCGCACTCATTATCTCAGTTTACAGGTTTAGAAACTAGATAGTTTTATGTATCAGATCATTTGTCACATAATAATACATTTAATTCGTTTAATAAACAAACATTTGTGTTTCCAGTTTGCTGGATCTTTTAAATTCACACATACAGCTGCAACATTAAAACCGCCGACATGTTGAGTTGCATGTGTTCTCCTCCTTTATATCATTGCAAACTGGTAGATTGCTATTAAAGGAGCAGGCAAAGTAAATTTGTTCAAATATCAAACCTTTGGTGGATTGAGTGGTGAAGAGGAGCATAGCGCCATCTAGTGGTTAACGCACAAACGTGCCACTTTTACAAACGGCATGTTTGGACTTCGTGCAGAACTCCTGCTACTCTTCTAAAAAAAAAACTTAGATAAATCATAATGTGGCCAATGTAGAATTTGCAGATGCATATATTTATTTTATTTTATTTTCCAGGACAAGTTCATGAAAATACAATTTCAGCTTTGAGCATTATAAGCATTTCTAGCCACATCAATAAAAACAAACAAACAAACAAACCTGGTCCTATACAAATACATACAATCTGTATTACTGTCTCAAAGTATCATCACATAAACTACAACCACAAAAGACGACTCAAAAAAGGTGCAAGTTCACTTCAAAGCATGGAGAGAACAACAAATAATTTGGACCGGGTAATACTGAGCTATACAAGATATGTTATGTGCCTTCGCAGCATATCTCCCCCAGCAAAAAGTTAAACAATGCCGCCCAAAATAGCCTCCGCCCTTAGCAAACGCTCCAGTCATCTCAGTGCTTTGACAGACATTCTGTGGTCTTAAGGTTACAAACACAGGTGTTTATGGACACTAGTGATTATTCAAACACCTTCCTTCTTAATATGAGAGCAATCTCCGCTCCACTCATCTGAATGACTCCCCTGCCCAGTTTGGTGGAGTAAGGGGCAAACGACAGGATCACAAGGATAGTTTAAACACAATGAGGTTTCCTACAAAACCAGCAGACACTGAAGGGACGGAGAACCCTAGAGCCAGAACAGCCTCATTTTCAGTGATGAAGTCTTCTCTCTACATCCTCTGGATCTCAAATAGTCGAACATCGGTGTCATACCAGATTGGCGGGTCGACGTTGCTAAAAAAAAAAAAACAACAACAGAAAAAACAAAATAACTTGTTTGTTTTCATCAACATATAATTATATCACTATCGTAATACTTGGCTAAAACGCTGGACTCACCGCAAATAAACAACGCCCCACATGTAGGTGCGAAACCACATTGCGGTGCCTGCATTGGCCTGATACTTTCTGATGAGGATAGGGTGGGGAACTGGCAGCAGACCCACTAATGTGCCATGCTGTAGAAACTTCAGGATCTCTGATTCATCTGTTAGACCCCTGTTAGACAGAGAAGGACATTTACAATGTTTTTAGGAATATTTCAAAAGAGCTGGGATATGACTTTTGGTAGAGTGACCAAAAGATTAATTAAAGTGTTTGCATACTTGTCAATGCAGATTTTCTCCACCTGCGGCACCAGCACCTGTAGGAGTCTCATGATAGTCTGCAGGGGTAGCTTACACTTCCAAGAAAGAACCTGGAATTAAAAGACGAGTAAATCCAAGTCATGTTCTCATGCTCCTAAATATCCAACGTCTACCAAAAACTGAAGGAGAGCCTGAAAGAGTCTCCTGACCCATTCTGGTGTGGGTGCCCAAAAGGACGTCGAAGATGCGCTTGACAAGCGTCTCCTCTCCATTTCTGCCTCAGTGTAGAAAACATCCTGATAATGTGAAGAAATAAAATTTGAAATATCCAACTATATTGGAGCAAACTAGAGAAAAAAAAAGGCACTTACTTCATTGTCTCTGCCTGAGTTCGACTCTGTGTCACTGGTCCCAGCAACTGCACTTTGGTCTGGGTGGACCGTGTTAGAGGAGTCTGTCTTTGGAACTGACACCATGGTGCCATCCTCTGATACTTGAGACTTCTCAGTCAGTTTATCAATGCCTACAGGAAACCCCCATCAGCAATCACAGGACATTATTTCATTTTTTTATAGTCTTACTGAAAAACTAAACACCGACGAACCTTGTGCGGAGAATAAAACAAATTCAGCCTAAATTATGGACATATTAATTCAACTTGCCAGTTCTGAGTCATTTTAGACATTTGCAGCTCTTTTCATGTGCAGGATGTGCAATTGTACGTATTTTCAGCTGCTTGTTAATGCAAGTACCTCATTAGCCAATCACATGGCAGCACCTCAGTCCATTTAGGCATGTAGACGTGTTTAAAATGGGATGCTGTTTTAAACTGAGCATGGCATGGCTGCTCTGAGTATATCAGAAGCCGCTGATCTACTGGGATTTTCCCACACACCCATCTATTTCTACAAAAATATCCAGTAAGCAGCAGTGCTCTAGGTGAAAATCCCTTGCTGACCTAAGAGATCAGAAGAAAATGGCCAGCCAACTTTCAGCTGTGAACCCATCTTCTGATGGATGGTTACTTCCAGCAGAATAAAGCACCATCTGACCATCAGATAATCTCAAACTGGTTTTCTGAACACGACAATGAGCTCCTTGTACTCAAATGGCCTCCACAGTCACTAGATCTCAGTCTAAAGGAACACCTTTGGTATGTGGTGGAACAGGAGAGTCACATCATGGATGCGCAGCCAAAAAATCTGCAGCAACTGTGTGAAGTGATCGTGTCAATATTGACCAGAATCTCTGTTTCCAGCACTTTTTTGAATCTGTGCCATGAATCATTTTAACAGTTATGAAACAGGCAGACGATCATTTCCAGGCCGAACCGGCCGGTGATCAGAATGTTTATTTTATTTTATTTACCCTACAGCTGGCAAGGGTCCTGCGTCTACCACACAGTGAATAGATTGTACTCTAATTACAACATTTAAATCTAAATAGCATGTAGAGTCATTACCTGGCATAGCCACCAGGCTGGCCTTCAGTGTACCGGGCTCTGCTGGTACTGCAGGGTGTGAGCCTTCCATGGATACAGTCTCTTGGGAGCTGGTGCGGGAAATG
>VUQK01006189.1:14223-34972 GCA_015106715.1 Bujurquina vittata | reverse complement strand
TTAACAACTAATAAACAAGGAACAAACGCACAACTCGTATTTTACTTGCAAGGGAAGGCCGTCCTCTGCGTCCCGCATGGACACAGAGGAGGAGATCTCCCTCTGCATCCCTCAGACACAGAGGAGAGAAAACCTTCACCCGAGCTGCTGGCTTCACCAGCTTTTATTAACCTCTGCACACAAAAAGAGTCACATGACTAGGAGTTTCCGGTTACAACACACAGCAATCAACGCTCCCACAGCTCCCCATATATGGATGCAACCTCACGTGACCTAAAGGTGTTCGCACTCATGTGATAGCTCTTTGTATGCATATGAGGTTGGGGGTGTCCTCCATTGTAACAATGAGGAGTTTCTCTGTGTGTGTCTCTAGGTGTGGCCTGTGGTAATGATCTCAGTATTCCCTTCGAAATGCTCCTTTAAAATTATCACAAGCTTGTCCCCATTCAAGTGAAACCAAACCAACAGGATTACACACGAAACAACTCATACAAATAGAAGATATGATAACACACAATGAAAGTTCATACAATTATTCCAACAGAATTCAATTGTGTAAATCCACAAAGAGCAGTAAATCTCAGAGCAGCAGCACATGTCAGCTGATCTCAGCCTGTGCACAAAGAAAATCTACTGGAGCTCAGAAATTATTGTGAGTTGGGATTCTTTTCCCCACGCTGAGCTACGGTTCTCCCACCTCCTCAGTCTCACTGTAACCCCTGACTGTACTCATATTTCTGTTTAGGTGATGAGGCAGAGTCTCTACAATGTAGGTAACAACACACATACAAAACTATTTGCACAAAACTGGCGCATAGAAATGTCCTCCAAAGAGCTACTTTTACTTTTACTTTTACTTGAGTAAATGGATGAATCAGTACTTCAACTTTTACTAGAATATTTTTTTTAACACAGTATCTGTACTTCTACTTAAGTACAGAATGTCTGTACTTTTGCCACCTCTGCTCCTGGGCACCTCCTGGGTGAGGTCTGGGCATTTCCTACCAGGAGGAGGCCCTGGGGTAGGCCCAGGACACTGGAAGGATTTATATCTCTCATCTGGCCTAGGAACACCTCACTGTTTCCCTGGGTAAAGTGGAGGAATTGGCTGGGGAGAGGGAGGCCTGGGTTTCTCTGCTTAGGCTGCAGGCTCTGCAACCCAGCTCCGGAAAAGCAGAAAAAATGGATGGAAGGATGGATATATGAGTGTATGAGTGATTCATTTTTTTGTACATTGCATGTGGTGGAAATAACTTTTGGCAGCTTTTGAGAATAAAAGTATGTTTTTGTTGTAAATCTATTTTTGAATGTGTTGCATCTGCTGCAACCATGAAATTTAATGCTCCTGAACTAGTATATAACCTCTCCTGTGTAATCATGTCAGACTGATTCAGCCACTGCTCAGGCACTTTTGTTGGAAGAAATATAACTAAATTGCATTCAGCCGATTTACAAGCCAAGCATGCCAAAACCACATAATATAATCCTTACAGTAATCCTTACAGAATGTTTCCAGTGTGCAGTTACCTTCAATCTATGTGACATAAAAGGTCAGCGTGGGTCTCTTTTCACGCTGCGTGTCTTGTTTCATACAAGGGTTGTTGCTCCAAATAACACATTGCTTATCCCGTGTCACACTCGACATAGGCTTTCTTTACATAACAATAACTTCTTAAAACATGAATTTTACAGCATTTCTGACCTACTATCGCTCACCTACACAAGTTCTTCCATCCTGCCCCAGTTGCAGGCCTGCAGATGGGCAGAGGCAATGAATCTCCCCCTGCACTTCCTCACAGCCATACTGACAGTGAGCGAGCGCACAGGTCCTGGAATCTACATGTATAAACACAAATAATACACACTATCAGATCTTCAACCTAGTTAATAAGTTAGTCTCACTCCCACAGCTGTTCTCTGTGTTGCCACTCAGGCTATGTATGTACTGTATGCACGGGGGAACTCACTGGCACAAGATCCATCAGGCATTAACGTGTATCCATTGAGGCAGTAACATTTGTAACTCCCATAGGTGTTCATGCAGCGATGCTCACATGGACGAGGTTTCAGGCCACACTCATTCAAGTCTAGAAACGAGAATCATCTTTATTTTTTGTATTCATTCAATAAAACAGTTAACCATTTCCTTACTAATCTAAAAGCAGCTAGCAACGTGAACTCACCAGCTATAAATTAAAGTAGAGTTTGTGAACCCATTTGCTTTCCAGACCTCATTCAGTGACCTCATAAATACCCACCTTGATTACACGTCTTTCCGGAGTATCCTGGAAAACACTTGCATTTGTTGGGGCCAACACACTCTCCATGCTTGCACCCGTGCTCGCACTGGGCTGGTAAAACATTTAAGATGGAGAAAATACCACCAGAAATATCAGCGGTGGAACATTATGGATTGTAGTCAAACCGCACATTTCTGTTCTGCAGGCAAGGTTTTTTAATCTAGAGTGTAATTTCCTCCACATTTTTGGGGGTTAGAAAAATATCTTTCATGAAAAGACTAACAATAGTCAGAATATAGCGTCTTGGCAGTAAAAATCCTTCTCTCTAAATGTTGTTTATTCAGAAAGCTTTTCATGTTAGTCAGAATGTCTCAGCCTGCTTGCCATTTAAGTGTATTAATGGTTTTTATCTTAATTATGATTTACTGTTTATAAACCAGCCTCTGAATGTGGACTTACCCTCACACTGCCCTTTACTGTTTTTCTTCCAGCCATAGCAACACTCCAGTCTCCTGCCATAGCGACACACACCTGGTTGGTTTCCAGTAAGGACTTGTCTGTAGTGCCTTTGCACAAGAAGAGGAGTCAAAGGTAAGATGTATAATTTTTTTGGGTCTCTGTAATAGGTACAAGTCACCCTGGTAAGTGCACAGATCATCCAAGAGCAAATTAGGCCTTTAAACAAAATCTCATGTCAAAAACAAAAACAAAAACAAAAACAAAAACAAAAACAAAAACAAAAACAAAAACAAAAACAAAAACAAAAACAAAAACCCCACTACCTATAAATTTAGGTTATTACAGAATCATGTTTATTTAGGCCCACACACTCACTGAGATTTCTTAAATGCAGGCTTTCAGGCATTCATTTTTAATTATGGTCCAAACAGCAAACAATCTAAATAAAGTGTCTCCTCACAGTCTTGCTTAGCAATAGAAGTAGGACTTCCTATGGAGCAACAGTCAGCTGACAGGATGTAGGTTAGAGATGGAGAAAACACACTAATCAGATACTGGCACCCTCACACTATATTTCCTCCTTTTAATAATCTACTTTGATCTGTGTTTAGGTTCTGGAGGGAGATGCATATCTACTGGAAAGTTATTCTGACTCATGTTTAAAGAGTCATTGGTGCACTCAAAATAACCTGCAGGACATATAGATTACATTGCATGTATGCATTTGAACTTGCAAATTCAATTAACATTTTTACCATAACATAGTTAAGCAAGTCATTCCAAGAAGGGTAGAATCTTGCATTCAAATCTATCTGCAGCTTTTAGCATCTTTAGCTTGTTTTTAAGATGAGAGCCAAACACTGATATCCCAGACAGGACTGGAGGAATCTGAGTCTTTATAGAATTCAACCAGAATAGCCCACAGGAGATGGTCTCCTGAGTGTGACAGGTGCTCTTCAGTTGCTGTGCTACATTTAGAAGTCACACTCTCATAGTCCTCTGTTAGCAGGGGCAGTGGTGTGTGCATATTTTTAAAACAACACTTTGCCCTGTAAAAATTTTACTCACATTTAACAGTGCAAAATAGAGGGCGATGAATTAAGCGCCGCCTAAAATAACAGTATGTAGACAAACTAACAGTTCAAGTGTTTGTAATTCCTCCTTTTTTAGGAGAAAGCGGGTCAAATTGGATACAATCTGATACCGTAATTAACATTTTTGCATTATTTTTGCCATCCAGGCTCCCTGAAATGTGATTGGACTTTTATGTTACATAAACATCTGTCTGATATCATCCTTGAAATTATTTTTGACTCTTGAATGAGTAAAGTTTCCACCTGCTGCAGGTCTCACAGTAGAAGCACACCATACATCACATGCTCTGTTGCCCTACTTGATTGACTTACCTATGGGCTTCTGTGCTACCAGCAGAGATGTGGAGCAGGAGAAAAAGAGCACCGACCAAACTAAGTGGCTGCATGTCTGTCACAGTGAGCAGCCGTAATGCCTTGTTTCCCACGGGGCTGACTTTGGTTGTTGTGAGATCTGACTATTCCTCCTTGGGGCTGACGCTCATTAAATTGACTAGACAGAAACAAGTCTCAGTTTTTCACAAGGCACGCCGGATTTCATGCATTTCCAGAACACAAAGTCAAAATCTCCTCTAGGGAAAAAATATCTCTATCATACTCTGTTCAATTCTGCAGCTACACTCTGTGTCCCAAAATTTGCTTCTCTTTCTTTTACCCTGAAATTCCAGAGGTTGGCTGTCACCGTGAAATGACACAGGACTGAGACGGATGAGGTGGTGACTTCTGGAGGTAGGAGTGGGCTTGTAAGGGGGGTGGAGAAAATGTTAGGGGGTAATCCTTTCTTTACTCAAACCCTGTAGAGGCTCAAATGAAAAAAACATCTGAAAATCAAATGGTCTTTTTTTTCTTTTCCTTGATGAACTTTACACGCATTAGCAACATTTTATGATTGGCCTTTGCTCTGTTTTTTTTTTTTTAAATAATGAGCTGTATCAAATAATTGTGAAACTACGACATGCATAGGCTTGTCCTTAGTAGCTCAGTACTCTTTGATGTCTCGCTCTCAGGTAACACATAAAGCCTTGGTCTCTCTCACACGTTTATTTGAAGTTCAGCCATAAAAGTGTTTAATGAGTTTGCACACAGAGCACACTCTAACATCTGGTCCTGCTTGTCTGTTTGCTTGGAAATGAAAAGGTCTTGTTCCTTTTGGGGCTCCAGCTTTAGGTTACATTTGATGTTGAAATTCATTTTGGGGTGGGGGGCTGAAGGGGGGGGGTGTTTTTGCTGTAAATTCAAAATCTGTTTTATTTAGACTTTAGATCTTTCCTCAGAGCCACATCAGGGAAAGAGGTTTAACATGATTTGAAAATTGCAATGGAAATAGCTTTCAGATGAGAAGGAAGTGTGCAGTTAAACAGTGTGGTTGAACAATGGGAGCCTGTGATTATTTTTCCAGACATTTGGTACTCATGTCAGGAAGGAGAAATGTTTCAGCTTGCTAAATAGATGTTATATCTCATTTAGTTTACAGAGAGAGAGAGAGCTAAAAAAAATTCAGCCTGGAATCTCCATTTGCAGCATACATTTATTGAGAAAACTGTAAATATTCAAGTTAGTGTGGCTTTGCCTCTAAGATCTTCCAGAGCAAGTCTTTTTACAGTAACATAGACATATATATGAAATGACAAACAATCCATTGCAGAATAATTGAAGGCCAAGTAGCGACGCTGCACAGGAACCAATGCTGTGTCAACCATTTTTAATGCATCTTTGTCACCAGTCTTCTTCATGATAAATGGACTGGAACTTATATAGTGTTTTTCTACTAGTTGAGCAGTCAAAGGACTTTATCCAACATGTATTCTTCACCCAAGCACTTTTTCTACACCTAAGTGCTTTCTATCTGACATTCACACTCCAATGAACAGGGATCAATGCACTGACCTTCTGATTAGTATATGGCCCTACCTCCTGAGCCACAGCCACTCCAATATCATGTGACAGTTTCTTTCCTATTTTTGAATAGCATCTGATTTTCAGACTGACCCTCACAAAAATTATGAAATGTTTTAGATTTTCATAACCATTTGTCTATTATACCAAATCAAAACTAGCAGCTAAGCAATTTTTTTGTGGATTGGCATTAAACACGATCTCTGGACTTGGCATCCATTACAGAAATCTTTGCCTGTAACTGTATTCAAGAACCAACTGAACCAAAAAAAATCTTTGAGCAGCATTTTCTCAAAGGTTATGCGGAGACCCCTGCTGCAAACGAGCAGCACCAAGCAGTGCTGCAGGTGTCATCTGTTCAAACTCTGTATACGGTAACCATTATCATGATCTCTTCTAATCATAAACACTCTAATTCCTCATAGCTTGACTGTATAGTTTTGTTTTACTGACAACAATCTCACTATAACCATATGTAAGTAGTTTTACCTTGGCTGACAATAACCAAAATACATTTAAGGCACTTGGCTTGGTCCACATGATTTGTCCATGTGGACCACCTAGCTGTTTCATTTAACTACAGTATAACTGAAAGGTGTGTAGAGCACATGATGTGACATCAAATCAGTTCCACAAAGTTCAGTCCAGGTGTGCTGAATTTGCTTGAGGAATGATTTCCTTGAGAAGCTGAAATTAATAATGCATTTAGATGAAAATCTTAAAATATTTTATTTTTAAATGAATTATCTGGGAAGTTTTGCATGAGGCAAAAGACTTATAGAATATTTTCATCAACAAAAAAAACAAAACAACCAAAAAACTTTTCACAAGACGTGTGACTGATTGATCCGTTATAATCTTTAATGTAAGACCCTCTATCCACATATAGGAACATTACATTTTGGATCTGCTACACCTTATACTTCATTCTTATACTTCACTGTCTTTCATTTTTAGTCTGAAATGTAACTGACATGACAGGTATGTCGGTCATGCATACTATACAATACATTAGTGCTGTTTTGTTCATGTGGTTATGTTGACACTGGTATTTCTGTGACAACAGCGCCCTCTCCTGTTGTGGCAAAACCACAGCGATTTAAGATGCCAAGTTAATCTAGAGCAGGGCTCCTCAAATTCAGGCCTCGAGGTCCGGTGTCCTGCAGGTTTTAGATGTGTCCCTGATCCAACAGCCTCAATCAAATGGCTGAATTACCTCCTCAGTATGCAGTCACATTCTCCAGAGTCCTGCTAATGACGTCTATATTTGGCGCAGGTGTGTTGGATCAGGGACACATCTAAAACCTGCAGGAAACCGGACCTCGAGGCCTGGATTTGAGGATCCCTGCTCTAAAGTCTGTAATTGTTCCTTCACCAATTCTTCACTGATGTGATAGTTACCAAAGCCATTCACTCTGTCTCATGAGCATAGATACTGGTTTTTGAACTTAGTCTTATTAACAAATTTTGATTTATCAGACCAAAGTAAAGTTTTAATGATTCCTCAGCCATATTTTAACTTTACATTTAATGACAAATGATTTTCAGGGGCTGAAGATTTAAATTTTGATTCTAATCTGTGTCCCTCATGTACAAAGACACTTCTGAATTGCTCTGATGCACTGTAGATAGTGAAATCCCCAAATCCTATGCAATTTTACATTGACAATTCATGATTTGTTCTGCCCCAAGATTTGACATGACACTCATATTACTGGCCTGTTTCCAATCTGACCTGTTTCCAGCAGGTGCTTTTTAAAGCATTACACAATTTTCACAGCCTTTTTGCCCTCATCACAACTTCTTTTTTGTTTTTTAACAAAATGTGATGCTGACTTTACATTATAGAAATGTATTTCTTAAATTTTATTGCATATGTTGACTCTGTTGCCTTAATTTTTGTGTTAAGCCTTAATAAGCTTTATTGTCATATGCACAATATAGAAACAATGTTTCCCTGTACATTAAAATGGCGTTCATGGACACCCATCAAGAGATAAGTGCTAAGTGGCCTTGCGGCTGTGAGGCGCTTGTTCTTGTTTACTGTGTATTTTCAAAGGGATTAGTGAGCATTATTTACCTTTTAAATAAGTACATTAATGGTGTGTTTCCATTAACAGCTCAAAGGCGAGATGCCCACCTTACCAAAGAACAGGAGAGTCGGCTGCCAGCTCACTGGCTGAAGAGCAAAGGAGCCCACACCACCATGGTGGATGCACTGTGGCGTCTGCGTGACCTGATGTTAAGAGACTCTCTGAACATCTGCCAGGCTTACAACCAGTAACCTAATGGACTTACAAACCACTCTGCTCAGTCACTGTTCTTATTCTCGAGTTACAGAGTTTAGCTTGTAGACCATAGAAGCAATATTTTATAGTGAATTGTGAGCAATTTTATATTTATTAGCTAACATAATGAGATGATTAGTTATTTGTGTGCTGCAATTTTTACACTATTTGGAATAATAATTCTGTAAAACCTGTGATTTTCTTTGGCTTATTGGTGATGACAAAATAAATTTGTGAATATCCTATATACACTGATTTTGTTGTCTTTTTTTTGAATTGTTGTACTTCATTAACGTCCTGAATAATTTTGTCACCTTAAGATTGTGGAAGTACTTCCTTTCTGTCGATGTCACTTCCTGCGGAGTGAAGCTAGATAGTGCCATTCTCTTTAGTGTTTGCCCTGTCTTCCCAATGTCCACCTACTCAGCGCTCGCATTTCGATATAAAAATAACGCGCTCTGATTCTCCAAGCTGGCCATAAACCTAATCAAATGGTCGTAAATCAGCGTGTCTTTTATGGAGTAACTAAAAACAGCACAGAAGGCGCGACGAGGTGAGCTTTACTTTGTCCTGGGACTTTGTCGGCGTTAGCTAGCTAGCGGTGACACCGGCTGCTCTCAGGCTCGCTGTGGATTTAACACAAGACGCTTAAAAAACATGTGTATATATATATATATAAAAAAATAATAAACTAATGTCAGGTGCTGTTGTCATTGAGGTGTGAGGTTGCCTTGCTGGGCATACTCTCTGTAGAGCAACAGGGTTTGTTTTTACAGAGACTGTCATGTCAGTGTCCACCCCTGCCTTTATAGCGAATAAGCTAAGTTAGCAAGCGTGGTTCTTCTGTAAATCCTGTACGTCCAGCCGGCGGCCTGATTTCATTAAGAGTTAGCTGACAGTAGCTTCTGCTGCTCACAGTTAATCAAAACATTGGGAAATATGCAAGTTCAGAGGCGCACCAGACAGTCTGTGGCTATTTGTGAGCGTCTGTATCAGCTAACCCCCTAGCCTCAGTTATTCGTGGTGTACGACGAGATAATGGTTAATATTTTTAACAGGTTAATTTTGTGTAGCTATCAGTAATGAGCATGAGATAAAGTTATAATCAATGCATGTGGATTACAGTTGCGCTCCATCATCGTTAGCAAAGGCTCAAAGGCCCACCCGACCGGATGGATCCTCCCAGCTGTGTCTCGAAGGAGCATCGTTAGTGTGAAATCAGGGAAAATGCTGATAAACAGTTCAGACTTGTTAGTGTATTGTTACACGGCAGTATTGTCTGTGCCTATTGTCTGGCTACAGTGTTTGCTTGTCCCGTTCTTGTAGGCTGATTGATAAAGTTACCTCCCTAATGTCGACAAACTGGATGACCAGTCTTGGCAAACGACACAGATCGCTGTCTGTTGTGTTTTTGTGAGCAAAAATGAAATGATATGATCGAAAATTTGTATGTAGATACCAGAGTTGTCTTTATTTTTCCCACTCTTCTGTCAAATGGCTGTGACTTGTCACGGATTTATTAAGTCACAATGAAACCGGTTACTGAGGAACTGTCACTCATACTTTTCAGTTCTTGGAAAAGTTGCAAAGCAGAAAGATGTAATTGAGATGAATCAAATGAGCAGCAACACTAGTTTGAGTCATTGTACGTACTACGCACTTCTTGTTTAAAAAGAAATTTGTTTGGTACATAGGCCCGGTTTTCCTGTTAGAATTCTACTTTTACTACATCCAAGCAGCCTAGAAAAGCGTGATGACTAACTACACTACAAAGAACAATATTTTTGTTAGGTTGAGTTAAGCTCAGTGTATATCAGTGCTGATTGTCAGCTAGAAGGTTTTGCTCTACATACCCTGCCCTGCTTTTTTCTCTCAACCCATGCACCTGTCTTAAGTCTTTAACAGGCCTGCAATGGGCACTCTTTGTTTTGATTATATGCTTTTGTTTCCAGTGAAGATTTCTTTTTCTCAAAATGAAGAAAATTTATTCTAACTTAGTATTTTTTACATTATTATTAAATTCTCCATCTTCTTTTTCTAGGTAGAGCCTACATTCAGATCACCTCAATCGGCAGTTCTTTCCACACTGTAAATTTATAGTCTTGACCTCATCTTACGAACAACTAAGCTAGAGCAACAAGGATGTCTCAGCTCCAGTTTCAGTGTCCAGCTAGCTCCATGTCCGCTGCTTCTGCCCCCCTGCAGCTGGGGCAGCCACAGCCCGGCTATAGCATCCCTTGTGCCTCAGGCACCCTACCGTCAGAGAGCGCCAGCCAGCCCATCAGGAGCTCCGCTCTCCCCGCAGGGTCTGTCACTCCCTACAATAGCACCACAGGTAGGTTTTCTGATTTTGTTTGGTCAAAAAGCGTACTTTTCAATGTTGGCATTTAAACGACTTAGTTTGGGGTGTTTTTTGCAGTCTTTACAATCATACTGTTTATTTCAAACCCCTGGTATTGTAATTTTTGTTAGATCCTTGCATGCCTTTTTCAGAATAAAAACCTGGTACACTATTCAAAAAAATTAAAGGAAACTTTATAATCAGAGTATAGCATCAAGTTAAATGTCTGGAATATTGATATGATCACTTAAAGTAAAGTAAAAAGTTCAACTCATTGTCATTGTGCACACAAGGCACACAACGAAATGAGGGTTAAGTAGCAGAGGGGGTTGTTATTCAGTTTCAGCTACTTTGGTGTTAATGAAATTAACATGTGCACTAGAGGGGCAACAATGAGACCACCCCCAAAACAGAAATGGTTTTACAGGTGGAGACCACTGACATTTTTCCCCTCCTCATCTTTTGCCTGATTTTTTTACTAGTTTTGCATTTGGCTTTGGTCAGTGTCACTCCTGGTAGCATTAGGCCATACCTGGACCCTACAGAGGTTACACGGGGAGCCCAACTTCTCCAGGATGGCACATAAATATATGCCATTACCAGTTGATTTGCTGTGTCTCCCAACAGAGTCTCAGAAGCGTAAAGGAGATTACAGGAGACAGGCAGTTACTGTAGGAGAGCTGGACAGGACTGTAGAAGGATCTTAACCCATCAGAAAGACTAGTATCTGCTTCTTTGTGCAAGCTGGAATAGGGTGAGCACTGCCATAGCACTAAAAAATGACCTCGAGCAGGCCAATGGTGTGAATGTCTCTGATCAAACTATCAGAAACAGACTTTATGAGGTTGGCCTGAGGGACTGAAGTCCTCTAGAGGACCCTGTACTCACTGTTTAGCACTGTGGAGCCTGATATAATTGAACGCTAGTATAGTATAGTGCCATAGAATTGGAAGGTCCACTGTTGATGCCTTGTGCTTTTCACAAGTGAGAGCTGGGCCCTACTACAATGTGAGTGCAACATACCCAGGGTATCTTTACCTTATCTGGATTCACTTACCCTAAAATGGGCAACTGAGATAAACGGTCATACAAAGCTGGTTATCAACTCGCTACCTTAACCCAGGGCTTCCCCCAGTCGTTCATATGGAAGGGGTTCTGTTGGCAACATCTAACCAGTCTAAAAGGGGTGTTTCATGAGCAATATGACTTTTCTTATCTCTATGCCTTATAGTGATTAAAATCTACAAAGAACATTAAATATATAACAGTAAAATGCAAGGGCAACAGATGAATGCTGCAGAAAATCATTAATCTGGCGATTTAGCGCACAGAGCATTAAAATAAACATTTTAATTCCAGTTTATTTTATTGCTGGATGCGTTCTCAGTGCTGTTATTTCTCAGGTAATTGCTGCACATTGAAGCTTTGAAACTTAAACTAGATCCATTTAAACATTTAACATTACTGTCCCGCAGACTAATAAAGTAGATATGGAAATCACTTTCGTGGAAACGTGGATATCGTTTTGTTTTGTTTTTTCAGTTTCTCAGCACATCAAAGTGAAGTTAATTTGATTGAACAGGTGTTCTTGGTGGGTGTTCGTGTTGTAGTAGCTGCAGTTCCAGCAGTGTAAAAGAGACTCAGCAGCAGATTAGAATCAAGTAGAGCAACATTTTAAAGATTAACTCACCAAATTAATACATGCACATTCCCGTGACAATGTGACACACAGTTTTGCTTCATTCAGTGGTTTTAGCAAGGTACAGCTTAGCAAGCTAGACATATAAAACACATTCTCCTAGCAGAGAATCTATATTGCGCTTTAAACATGCTGTAAATTGTGTCACTCCCAGTGGATGTTAAACTCTGAACATAACCTGCTCCTGACAGTTTTAGGTTTTATTCTGTGCTGTTTAAGTGTTTCAGAATAAAGATTAAATTTAAAAAATAGAATTAAAAAATAAGCTTAATCTACATTCAAATTTGATATGAGGTCTGTAAGTACAGTGTATGCGGCCTGTTTTAGGATCATATACAGTATTAATGCTTACAGAACAATAAAACTGGTAAAATTGTTTGCTGCCAGCAGAAAAAAAATAAAGAAATAGAGTTGCATCTAAGAATCTATGATTCTTTCTGATGCTCATGAAACACAAAGCCTTTATATACTACTGAAAATCTTTAGGCCCTCCTACTCTCCCGGCACCATTCCAGGAATGGTGATGCTATTTTCTGGAGAATTGATTGGTCGGTAGGCATACTCGTCGATCTCTAATCTGGAATCTAACCCGCTTCAGAGTATCTTAGGTTCACACTATAAGTTACCTTAACAATTTAACTCTCTTTTCATGATTTTACTGCACATTTGTTTGATGTAAAGCAATTTGAACTGCCTTGCTGCTGAAATGTGCTGTACAAATACATTTTTACTTGCTTACTTAAGAACTGTGCCACCTTTGTTGTACTAAAAACCCAGGGTTAACTCTGAAAGTTACCTGGATAAGCCAAAATCCTGCTTCATAGTATAGGCCCCATGTTCACCCTGAACACACGTGACAATGCCAGGTTGCACTTCAGACTTTCCAAGAGCTCAGTGATACCCTGGTCCAAATCTGGGAGGAAATCCCCCAGGACACCATCTGGTGTCTCATTAGTATTATGCACCGACATCATAAGGCATACATACAAGCATTCAGAGTGTCTTTGAATTTAGCCCTCTATAGGTTGATAGTTTTAATTTCCATCAAATGATGTAGCATCCTTTTGTCCCTAACACATTACCCAGTCCCTATCAGTATGGATGTCCAGCATAATTTTTTTCCGCCATTGAGATCTGAGGTGTTTTCAAAGTGTATGTGAGACTTTATGATGGTGCATCTAGGCAGCAGTAATGATAATTTGGGATTTTTCTTCTCCCTCCTAACAGTATCTAACATGGCAAACCCTAAAGAGAAGACCCCCATGTGTTTGGTGAATGAGTTAGCCCGTTTCAACAAGATTCAACCTGAGTATAAGCTTCTTTGTGAGCAAGGGCCAGCTCACTCAAAGGTAAGAGTTGCTTGCATCATTTTATTAGTACTGTTGTCCTATTCTCTTGTGACTTGATGCTAATGATGGAGAATTGATTTCAGATTTTCTCAGTGAGGCTCACGCTGGGAGATCAGCACTGGGAGGCAGAGGGGACCAGTATCAAGAAAGCCCAGCATTCCGCTGCTGCGTCTGCCCTCGCTGAGACTACGCTTCCCAAACCCACTGTGAGGATGCCTCGCAACACAGGAAAGCACCAAGGTGGGCTTTTCCCAGTGGCTCTGTTGCAGCCTCTTTTCTAATTCTTGTTAACACCTTGTAGAAAAGAAGGACTGATTACTTTTGTGTGTTTGTGTTTGTCTTAAAGCCGATGGGATGATGCATATTACAGAGCTAAATGCACTATGTGTGAAACTTGGTAAAAAGCCTCTCTATAAACCCATCGACCCATACCCTGGAATGAGACCACCAAACTTCAACTACAATGTGCGGGCTCCAGGGCCTTACCAGCGCTCTATGCAACAGTGAGTTTACATTACTTGGAAATCTGGGCAGAAATCTTACTGTCTAGGGGGGAAATGGGCTGTATTTAACTCTGATTTTTGTCCAGGTACTACTACCCATTTCCTCCTGTGGGACCAATGTCGTATCATGTGGAGCTTTCCATTGGAGGCCAGCAGTTTTTTGGGAAGGGACGCACGCGGCAGCTGGCCAAACATGAGGCTGCTGCCAAAGCCTTGAAAGTATTGCAGAAGGAGCCAATACTGCAACAGTTGCCAGTGGTGAGGAAAGAAGCCCACACTTGGCATCTGTGGTTTTTGTGCAATTTTTAAGAGTTATTGCTTCTGTTTTGTTTTTGTTTCTTTTCTTTTTTTAATGTATCTTATTCTTTTGACAGATGAACGGAGAGCCCGAGGAGGAGAACCTGAACAAATCAGAAATCAGTCAAGTGTTTGAAATTGCACTTAAGCGCAACTTACCTGTCAACTTTGAGGTTTAAATGGATTTTGCATATCATTCAAGATTTTTGGGGGGAAGATTTTTAATAATATTCACCAATATGTACACCAGAGCGTGTTTTTGCATATATTTTATTCAGTTTAACAGAATAAATGTTCCTCTACATCAGGTGCTTTCACTGTTGCTTTCCAGGTTTTAAAAGAAGAGGGCCCACCTCACATGAAGACTTTTGTAGTGCGTGTTACAGTTGGCGAGTTCACAGGAGAGGGCGAGGGGAAAAGTAAAAAGATTGCCAAGAAGCTGGCAGCAGCAGCAGTGCTGGGAGAGTTGAAGAGGCTACCCCATATACCCAGTATAGAAAAGACACAACCACGCATCAAAAAGAAAACCAAATCTATCATCAAGGTAGTGTAACATTTAAACTGCAGTTAGGATAGTGAGTACACACCTAATGGCTTCTTTAAGTAATCATTAACATGTTATACCAACAGCTGCAGACCAGCCCAGAATATGGCCAGGGAATGAATCCCATCAGCCGCTTGGCTCAAATCCAGCAGGCCAAGAAGGAGAAGGAGCCAGAGTACAGCATGGTGACGGAGAGAGGTCTGCCACGGCGCAGGGAGTTTGTCATGCAGGTGAGTCAGCTGCAGCCGAGGCATGCTGACAGCAGCACTTATGTAACATCTGTCTCTGCTTTCCTCTGTCTCTGCTTGTTAATTTCTTGTTTCATTCACCTCTTTCAACTGTTTATTCACGGTCCAGGTTACTGTGTGTGGGCAGTCTGCAGAGGGAATGGGACCCAGTAAGAAGGTGGCCAAGAGAAATGCAGCAGAGAAAATGCTGGAACTCTTGGGATATAAAGTGCCTCAGCCTCAGCCCCCAAAACCGGCACTCAAAACCGATGAAAAGGTATTGCTTTGACCTTTGTCAAGATAAATATGTCAGACAGCATAATATTTAAATATATTGAATATTTTTGTGCTTTATTGTTATTATAAATTTAGACCCCAGTAAAAAAACCTGGTGATGGGCGCAAAGTGACCTTCTATGAACCTGGTTCTGTAGAAGAGGGGGCACTGGGTAAGCCTCAATGGAAATGTTCTCTGCTAGATCCAGATATTTTGCAGCAGTCGTAGTGAAGAATGAAAGAAAGCATTTTTTTTCTTTCTTTCTGAAAAGGTTCCAAGGAGGAGGACTTCCGCCTGCCTTACCTGAGCCACCAGCAGCTACCTGCAGGGATCCTGCCCATGGTGCCTGAGGTGGCGCAAGCAGTTGGGGTCTGCCAAGGACCTCAGACCAAGGACTACAGTCGAGCTATACCCAACCCAGGCAAGGCCACAATCACTGCCATGATTGCCAACGAGCTGCTTTACGCCGGAACATCGCCGACTGCAGAGACTATCCTGAAGACTAAAAATAACATGAACCAACTGCCCCACGGCCCCCTGACCAGGCCCTCGGAACAGCTCGGTTATCTGGCATCTGTGCAGGGCCTGCAGGTAAACAATGGGCTTGCCTTTCATGGACTTAGTCATTTTGAGTTGTATTAAATCAAGATATAAATTAACTGAAATATATCTGTTTTCAGGTGGAATACAAGGATTTTCCCAAAAACAATAAGAACGAGTTTGTGTCACTGATTAACTGCTCCTCACAGCCGCCGCTCATCAGTCATGGGATTGGGAAAGATGTAGAATCCTGTCATGATATGGTGAGTATATCAGAAATTACTGCTTCAAAGCTTATTGACACCCTTTATGGCTGTTATTAGTTATAAGGGGAAACAAATGTTCAATGTGGGGATGGAGTGTATTTATAATAACCAGTGATTAAAAAAAAACCAAAACAAAACATGCTTGTCAGGTTAAATATTTATTTCCTGAGGGTGGAAGAGGAAGCCTTCAAAGGTAACACTGTTTGCTTTCGGGTGTGCAAGCCTGTGCCAGTGTGGTAACGGACAAACAAATGTAATATTTCCTAACTTTATTTCAACAACCCTCCATGGGGTGAACTTATAATAAATCTTGTGTGGAGTAATGCAAGTGTGACCAAAAGGCACACAATTGCTGTTAATGTCATGATGACACATTACAAAGGCTTTAGGCCAGCTGTTTCCAAAATAGGACCTGTACAGGCTGCTTCGTGCAACCCACTCCTTTTTGTTGCTTCTCCCAAGACAGTTGGCCTCTTACTGCTCATGTTACAGTGCAGATAACATGTACTGTTGTCTTCCTCTTCAGGCTGCACTGAATATATTGAAGTTGCTCTCAGAGTTGGACCAGCAGTCAAACGAAAGGACAGGGAACGGACCAGTTTCTGGGTAAGTTATGACAAACACTGCCGTTCTGCTTGTGGTTGCTTTCACAGGAAACCTTTGATTCACTCATATTGTAAGGACATATTTGATCATAAAAACACATTTCTCCATCAGAATAAGGCATGTCATGTGAAAAAATATCATGAAACATTTTATGACCTGTTCAGATTGTCTTTGCAGATACTTCTTTCTTGTTTTTTTTTTTTTAAAAACTGTGTCTTCTATTTGCTTCAAATAAAGGTAAAAGTTTAGAGCTTGGGGAATACTGCAACCTATCATAGAAAAGATTAACTAAAGCCCGCAGACAAATGCAGCTGACCAAAATCTGATGAATTGCATGCAGTGATGTCACTTTATCAGCTTCTGTTAGATCTAATAACAGAATAACAAATAATAGTGGGAAAAATCTGGAGGTGTAGTGTTTTTTAAAAAAAAATTGGAACTTTCCAGCTCTCTACATATGGGATTAATACCATAACCCCAGATTCTCTGATCAAGTTGAGTTGCATTTTATATAATGTGAGGTTGAAGTTTTTGAGAGAAGGACACAGTCTTAAGATTCACGTGATAATATAATCATTAACTGTGATAAATGAAAATGGCCACAACCTCATAGATTTGAAACAGAAAGTCAGTAATTCCTTCACAAATACTGACAAAGTTGCAGAAAAATGTCAATTTAACTGATAGATACTTTATTGATCCCGAAGGAAATTAGGGCGTGCGCAATGCTCAGCAACTTTGCTTTTACATACATATAACCAGAATACACCAGCCAGTTAAGTCGAGTCGCCAATAGCACAGAGACATGTCACAGATGAGTTACATTCATCCGCGCAGACTCACTCAGATCGATTGCAAGAGGTTGGCAAATCTGTTTGCCAATTTGTCAGAGAGTGATTGCAGTCACTCTCTGACAAATTGGTACACAGATTTGCAAAAAAATCACCATCGACTGCAACATGTTGACATCTAGACAGATTTCCAGACTGCAATTGTTTGGAGACAAGTTGCCTTCCATCAGGCAGCCTGTGCAATCACCTTGTGAAAAGTGTTCACTGCAACTACTTGCAATCGTTCACCAAATGGGAGTCATAAAGAGGTCGTTGATCTATTTTTACTCTTGTTACTTAGCAATAGGTGGGAAAGATGGCGGTATAAAAACATCTAACAAAATGTGGAGTTTGCTTAAGTGATGCAGGAACAACTTCTGCTTATTCTTCTGACACAAATAGTCTCTGCTTCCTCTGCTGAATAGCATGCTCTCTCTCTCCCTCTCATATTTAGTGTCATGTTAATGATACTGAGATAAAACTGTTGCAGCAGTAAGGTAATTTAGTTCAAGTCGTCATAGCCCTTTAAAGTCTTCCCTTTGAATGATGCGTAAAAAGGTCAATCTATCAGATTATGTTGGTCAGCACTTGTGAAATAAAGTGAATATATTACAATTAATTAAACACTTGTGTATGCAGTAAAAATCAATGGCTCATTTGCAGACTTAACTAACTTAATGGGTTATTTTCCACAGGTGTGGCAAACAAGAAATTGAAGGGGACTTGCACATCAAACAGGCTAACTCAAGCACATTGGCACAGACCCTGGATGGCACTGTTTAGATGATGAGGTTTGGTTGTCTGTAAAAGCACTAGAGAAAACTCAGACACTGTGTTCTTAGTCAGATTTAGAAGGCTACAGGAAACTTTGGACTCTGTAGACTCTAAAGCATCACTGTTCATATTCATTGTTACAAAATGTTCAGTTAAACAAGATTGATAGGAAAAATAGTTTCTTCTCCTTGATGTTGTTTAATTGTACACATTATTTTTCTGTTGCTTTGTAGAGAAAAAACAAAAGTGGCTGCATCCTAGTCAATGAATTGGGGGGTTTACTCTATGAGGGGGTGGGGGGTGGAAGCGATTTACTGTGAACTTTGTTTTGCATAGAACTTGTTTATTCTTTGTGGGAACTGCTAACTCTTGTTTTTAAGTGTTTTACGTTTTGTCCCCTATGGAGGTAGTTCATTAAAGAATGATCTCGATATGGTTTAGATCTTTGTCTAGGGTGCAGCTGGCGAACCTCTGATTTTCCTAGAGTGCTTTATATCAACAACCACAAGTGAAGTGTTATCAACATTACCATGTAGGGTTGGGAAGAATTTGTGACTAAATGTAGCGTGTTGTTATGTGATGTTGTCAATGCTGTGTGTGGCAGGGATGTTTCCCTGTTGCACTGGTTTCCTGAAAATCCCTTTTCCCTCCCTTATGTCAACCTCCCTACTCTTTCTGCTCCCCATGGTAATTAAACTGGTGTGCTTACATGCACAAAACTAAGATTCGCCATCTCGCCTCTTCTTTCATCTGCCAGTCATCACACATAATGCATAGAGGTATTCAATTATGATTTTGCACAGAGGTCACAGTTGGTCATATTATTGTGGTAGGTGAATTGGTACAAATGGTCTCGTTCTTCATTATGCTACATTTTGGGAATTGCAGATTACATATTTGGTGGGTTTTGATGTTAAAGTAAATAAAACCCCTGCAGCAAGTACACAACTGAACCACAGTGTACCGTGTGAAGGGGAGTATTATGTTGTCTGATAGGTGCTGATTGAAAAAAATTGTCTACATAGAACGAAGATTGTCTGCAGCAAGCAGCAATTTCATGGTAAGTTAAAATTAAATGCTGAAAAGTTAATAGTGACCCTTTTGAACATAACCATACCATACCATGTTTTTCTGCATTACACTCAAGAGCCACTTTATTAGGTACACTTGTACAACTGATTATAATACAAATATCTAATCAGACAGTTACATGGCAGTAACTAAATGCATTTAGGCATTTTCACATGGTCACGACCTGCTGAAGTTCAAACCAAGCAGCAGAATGGGGAAGAAAGGTGATTTTAAGTGACTCTGAACATCGGATGATTGTTCGTGCCAGATGGGTATTTCAGAAACTGCTGATCTGCTGGGATTTTCCTGCACAAACATCTGTAGAGGTTTTAGAGAATGGTCCAAAAAAAGAGACAATTTCCTGAAGCAGTCCTCTGCAAGAAAATGCCTTGTTGATGTCAGAAGTCAGATGAAATTGACCAGGCTGCTTCAAGCAGGTAGGAATGGAGCAATAACTCAGATGAGCACCTGTAAAACCAAGGTATGCAAAAGAGCATCTCTGAACATATACTAGAAAGCTGATTCTGTTCATCTGGACACAAAATGTTCTTCAGTCCCAGCTGATTGCAGGTTTCCCAAATGTTACGAACAGTACAGTTGCTTAATGACCAAAACCAGCACCACTGCATAACAATGAGAGACAGGCTTAGTTTCATGATTGTTAATATGCAAATCATGAAACTGAGCTTGTGCAACGGTTCTGTTTATGAGCTCTGTGAAACGGGTACTAAGCTGAGAATGAAGAACTCACTTGGATGAGTCATGAAACATTTCTTCCACTGAAAATGTTGGATTACTGAGCACGCATCAATACATCTCTAATTACACAGCACACCAAACACTGAAGCAGATGAGCTACAGCAGCAGAAGACCATAATGGGTGCCACTCCTGTCAGCTAAGAACAGGAAATTAAGGTTACAGGTCACATGAGCTCACAAAAATGAGACAGTACAGAGTGCAAAAACATTGCCTGGTCTGATAAGTCTCAATTCCTGCTGCAGCATTAAGATGGTAGGCTGAGAATTTGTCGTAAATGACACAAAAGTATGGATGGATCCGATCTGTCTTGTATTAATGGTTCAGGTTGCTGGTGGTGTAATAGTTTGGGACCCTTAGTACCAGTTGTGCAATAAACGTCACAGCCTAACTACTTATTGCTGATTACGTTCATCCATTTATGACCACAGTGCACCCATCTTCTGATGGCTGCTTGACCATGTCAGTGAGTTCACTGTACTCAAATGGCCTCTATCCTCAACAGATCTCAATCCAGTACAGTACATTTGGGATGTGGTGGAATGGGAGCTTTGCATCATGGATGTGCAGCTGGCAAATCTCTTTTAACACCTCTGGCTCCAAGATCCAGTGTCACTCATGCTGTAGTTTTGGGAATCTTTTGTGTACTTAAAATTTTAATCCTGCTTTGATTGACACATTAAAGGTAGCTTGGA
>VUQK01006189.1:1744-14203 GCA_015106715.1 Bujurquina vittata | reverse complement strand
TTAAATAAAGATGGTTATATTTATTTCAGCTTTGAGTGTTTAATATCTAGGTGTTTTATGAGAATGTGGATCTTTCAGATCAATTTGAGAAGTGATTTTGATCATGTTTCACATTTTATTGTGTCATGTAAAGTGCGGCACCGGTCTTGGTGTTGTCTCGGTCTCGGCCTCCCTTGGTCTCGGTCTTGACTCGGTCTCGGACCCTAAAAGTCTTGGTCTTGTCTCGGTCTCGATACACTCCGGTCTTGGTCTTGTCTCGGTCTCGGGTTAGGTGGTCTTGACTACAACACTGGCAGCTGGCAAATCTCTTTAAACACCTCTGGCTCCAAGATCCAGTGTCACTCATGCTGTAGTTTTAGGAATCTTTTGTGTACTTAAAATTTTAATCCTGCTTTGATTGACACATTCAAGGTAGCTTGGAAACATTTTAATAGTCAGTTCTTCATATTTGATTTTTTAAAATCAATGCTAATTAACAGATCCAGTAATCATTTGTCATGTTGTAACTAAATATTTGCTTGTTAAAAAGAAAACATACAAAATCTGAATCTTAAAATTTTTCTGTTATTCTTACATGAGTACACACACAAGCTCATTCTAGGCGTTATGACAAGAGACATTTTCAACACTACATTGTGCTGTAGGAAATGTTTCATCATTAGTCAGACATACTGTATGTTTGAGCAGTGACTGTTTTTCTGCATCACTGCTGTCTTATGAGATCAGCAACACTTTTTAGCCTTTCTCCACCATACTGCAAAATCTATGCAAGCGCACTGATACATATATATTCTGTAAGTGGAGCTGGTCCAGAATTTGCCACTCAAAAGTCCATATGAGCAATCAGTCAGTAGAATTAAATGTCTTTTTAGAAGTGATGGTACTTATATATTTTGATATTCATCCAGCTCAAAATGTTAAATACTACACAGATTATAAGATTCTTATTCTTATTGGTAAAATTCAGCTTACTTTAGCTCGCTTACAAGCTTATGATCTTTACCAGAAAACAATGCAGCAGACTCACCGCTTGCTGTGTTCTAACAGTATTTATAGGTGTTGTTTTAGGTCATTTTATTTTATGCAAATATAACAGCATACAGGGTTACATAACAGCTATAAAAGACACTTTGCCATTTGGATCAGTCCAATACGATCATTTCAAAGGGACTTTACATTTCATCTGAACATTACTGAGATCTTTTTGGGAGCTGATGACTACTTGGCTGAGTTGTCATCCAGTACAGACTTCCAAATGATCAGTCTGAAAATGCACAGTGCGTTCCACTTGACTGAATCACGGCTGTGACTGGACAGTTTGACTGACTGTCCACAAAAGACTTAATTTTTGGGTCCCGCCTGATGTATTGTGTAACCCTTTGAAATACCATTGTAGTTCTTGTTAACATTTTTATTCCTAAAGTTATCTCTTTCTTTTAAAAGGTATTATAAGGCAACTGCAACAGAGCTGCACTATTAGTTACTTGGTTTTTCATGGTTTCACTAAAGGGGTTCATGCACTTGTCAGTACCCATGAAGCGATAAGCAGTCACATTGGATTCCCATGGCAACAACCTTAAAAAAAAGAACAGATAGTATAAGCTTAAATACTGTAATCAGCTCTTAAGCAATAAAAATGAATAGAAAAGGAACATTTTTAGAAAACATGAATTTTTATTTAGCATCTGGATGATGTGAAGGTCGTCGTGATGCTTGTGCCCTAAAAAGGAAAGGCAGGTAGGCGAGGCGAGGGATGCACACTAATGGCTGGTTTATCGGGATGGTGTTCACAGCCTGCTCAACACAGTACTGAGGCTACAGAGGGGGTAGGAACAGTTTTGCTGCCTCCCTAACACACCAAAAAATTTTAAATATAAAGTAACATTAGATATTTGGCAATAAGCTCAAACATAGGTTGTATGATTGCCTGCCATAAAACATATACTTTAATGTTGGGAGCATTTGAGGACATTTTTTTCTCCCCTTGCTTGCTGCAAATCACACTAGTAGCAAATTTAAAAAAAACTTGTATCTCTTTTTTAAGAGCAAAATTGGATTAAGCTTTCTATGATGGACCCTCAAAGAATGACGGATCTCTATGCAATTGTGCGCAAGTTTACAGAGACTACACAATTTAAAATTATAACATTTGAAACATTTGTAGAGTCAGGAGTGAAAGTTTTCACAATTTTTTCTCATGACGAGACACAACTGAAATGCAGACTTTCCTTTTAATGACCCTAGTAACTGGCGTTACTAGTTTAGAGCCGCAAAACTCATTTGAGGATTTTTAATTCTTAGGATTTTTTAAAGCTTTTTTTGGCAAATTTTAAGTTTGCATTTTTAGCTTTAACGTTTAATGAATTGTTTGTACCGTCTGGTGAACTCTATTTTCTCTCTTGTGTTGTCTCTTTGTGCTATTTAGCTGATGGAGAATGTTCTTCACTTGGTGGGATGTTGTGATGTTGCATTTTTTTTTCCTTTTCTTTTTTTTTGAAAAGGATTCTGTGACCATCCTGCACTGTTGTTTTTCTGTGGTCTCATGAATGCGTGTGGTTTATCCTAATTTAATGTACCTGAATGTCCCAACCTGTTGATAAATTATTACAGTTTCTGTGATGGATTTGTTTTTGGTTTGTTTCTGCAGACTAACTTAATTTACTTGCATTCAGAGCTCCTTTGACCAAATTGCCCACACCTGTTCACTGAAAGTAGGGAACTCTGTATAAAAAATGTCTATAATCCCTCAACAATTAATGCAATATTTTATGTTACTCCTCCGGAATTAAAGTTGAGTCTGCACTCTTATCACATCTTTATTGTTTCTTTCCGGATCCATTGTGGTGGTAAAGAGAGCCAAATATTCTGAAGACTGTTTCATTGGCCACAGATTTTTGGACCTTAACTGTATATAATTATTATTTTGGCATACCTTATGTGGCAGCCTTCAAACATGCCTGTATTCACAGTGTAAGGACACACAAGGGTAGCCTTCCTTCCTTCAACCTCCTCAGTATGCATCTCGTGGGCCAGAGAGAGACTCATGGAAGCCCACTGCTGCAAACTTGCTGGCACAGTAATCCTTCCACAAAGACAATCTATTCATCAGAGATTATTCACGTTGTTTTTAACGATACTTAATATTCATCATTTGTGATTTTGCCAATCCTGCTAGACTGCCAGGGCTCTAATATGCATTTGAATGTGTTACTTGATTTTGTGGCTTAAGAAGAGAACAGTGTAAAACATTGATAATAAAGCTGCCATATTCTTATTAGTTATATTTTCATATAGACTTATTGTAGTGTTGTTTCTCCTGCCTTGGCTCACCTCCACACAAGCTGTGCTGAAGAGGCCGAGGACACTGGCAATCGTCACGATGTGTCCGTGATTCTTGGGCTTCATTTGAGGAGGAGAGCCTTCAGTGTCTGAGGCCCACACATAGGAACAACCAAACAAACAGCAGTAGGCAACAAACTGTTCTTAAATTACTTAAATATTGTTCAGTGTGTAGGAAGTTGTACAAAAACCTCTTTATTTAGAGGACTAAGGACTGTTGACGTTGTTAGTCCATAGTGTGAATGGGAAAATGCTCTTGACGCAAAGCAACTTTACATTTCATGTGACCTTCAGCCTTTGCATAATAACATGCTGCGTATCCAGCTCTCTGAATATTAGTCACCAGAATTGTGCCACTAGTGTTCACTGGCTAAAGATGTGTCATCAACTGATTGTGTAATGTGTATTGTATGTGATGCGCTGCTAAACTCTTACCTTTTCTTCCAGCTTTTGGCATTTTCACAGCTGATTAAACTTCAGCATTTCTTCTGGAAAAAACAGTTATAATGAGCGCCAGTGTTTTGCAGCCCAGATTTTGTGAGACACTGACCTCTACAGTATACCCTCCAGCTAACACTTTGTGTGTCAGGTTGAGAATGTTTAACCACCCAGTTTAGGAGTTTCATTACTTCAGATGTGATTGGTGAAATGTCTTCTGCACACTTTATACTGATTGTGAAGTTCTTACCCAGAAGAGGCAATCACAGTTGACTTTCATAGTCCTCTCTATCAGTTCATCAGGACAGTCTAGCATGCGCTTCCCAGCCACCACTCCAGCATTGTTCGCTCGTATTTTAACGTCCTGGCCAAGGTCCTTTCTCAAAAGCTCTTCATTGCAGTACGCATCTGCGTTACATCCACTGTATAGCTGTACACGTTTCCCCCCAACTTGCGCACCAGCTTGGCTGTCTGCTCATTGGAATCGCAATTAATGTCCCACAGCACCACTTCTGCCCCATGTTCTGTGAATTCCTGAGCAAAGAGATGACCCAGGCCACTGACTGATCCCGTTATGAGCACCAGCCCACCATCAATGGGCTTGGTGCGCGGGTGCAGGATAACTCGCAAAGAACTTCTCAGAATGAAGTAAATCACATCCAGCAGCATCATCTGGAGGTCCATTAGAAAGATCATTTTGCCTTATTTTTTCCTCATGTTTGCTTTTGGTTCTTTTTAGCCTAAAGAAGATCAGATTTTTACATTATAGAAGGAAAAAACTTGCCAGACATTCTGTACAAACAGATGCATATCAGAAATACCACAAAATGTTCATGTTCACTAGCTTTATTTCATTCTTACACACAAATTGTTGAATGCATGCATGTATATGTAAACTAATTTTTTAAAAAGTATACATGCAGTAACAGTAGATAAAAATGGGAGGTGGTGATGCAGTGCTTTTAATTATGGTGAGGAGAAATTATTTAGATGGATGATAGGGACAGGTGATTATTCATCATTAGTTAACACTGATTTAGCGCTGCTTGAGTATAGCTTGCAGGCAAAGTGATCAGTAATTAAACTGTATCCTAATATTTTTGTGATGGGAAACAAGAAGCTCTGTTAATGAACTCCAATTCCAGCTGTACCCGAGTCAAGCCAACCAGAAAGATTAGTCCTGCGTATTTTTGCAGTTTTGAAATAATACAGATTTAGCTAAATAAGAAGAAGCTTACTGAAAATCCTTGAACATATTCTGAAACCTCTAAACTCCCACAGATCTTAGACAAAAGGACAGCAGTGGCACTGAAGGTTAGTTACAGTTACCTAGCAAGATCGAGTTTATTTGGTTCATTGAAGGGGTATGATTCACTGATAAGATTTGGTCCCAGCGCTACAGCTGCTCAATAGAACAGGAAGAATCATCAAATGAGAACATAAGGAGATTATGTCTATGAGCTATAAATCTCTGCACTCATGGCCCACAAAGCCTGCTTGCTGTGTATCACGTTCCTGTTTTCTAGGCAAACAGTGCAAGCCTTGTTTACTTGGCACGCGAGCCAGTTTTATCATCCCATAGCCGTAAATGTTGTATGTTTGAATTAATTTCACTTCTTATAAGTTATGTTTATAAGTAATGATAACATATTATGAGAATATTTGAGCAATGAAATATGGAATACACAAAGCAGGCATGAGGTTTATTGTGATGGATTATCTAAGTGTGACTCTATGCAAAATTTGCTTTCATGCTGGAATGTGAACTAACGACAGGATGAAGGCAGTAAGCTACGAAACAAACGTAAAATAAATTGCATCTGCATGTGTTTGTACATTACATTCGAAATTGGGACACTAGAGAAAAAAAACTGTAAAGCTACATTTGAGGCTGGTATTTTTTTTCTTTTTGTATGACTAACCTCAGCCATGTTAGTCCAGCCATTTCAAATGCTGAGGCACCCATGGGCCAGAGAGGGTGGCTGCTTATTAAACACATCTGTAGAGAACCAGCAAAAACAGCACTCCTGCAAACCTTTTTGCTTTTACATACACAATCTAGTTGCTGAAATCCTCACAAGTGAAATCTCAAACACAGCGCAGCTCTGTTGGTGATAGCTTTCTGTTTTTTTATGCTACCCATACTTCTTACATTATTGTGGCTGTATTACTGCAATGTTGAAGATAATGCTTGGATAAGAGCAGCTTCAGTGCACTCCATGAAGCAACAACTTAAATATAAAAGCAAAACTTTTGAAAATAGACTTAAAGTCAAGTAAGACAAGTCATAACTTGCATTTCATTTGGCTTCTTAGTTGATGTCATAAAGTTAATTTGTGATGAGGAGTTCGACAGGACAATAAGGCTACTTTAGATTCCCCGAGTGAATATCAAAGACTGGGCTACCTTCAGAGCCGTTCAAACTGTTGCATAGCACCTAAATGTGTTGGGGTGAGTCGTGATGGAGTTGTGATGTCAGTCCCCATGAAACACTGTCTCACTTACTTTTGTTCAAATGTATTTATTCCTCTTCACTTGATGTCTGACAGGCTGTCCTGTTGAATATCCGTGCTGCACTGGCCAGGATCCATCATGAATCAGTACAGGATGGAGATCTGACAGATCATATGGCACTTGCTATTGCGACCAAGCCTGCTCATCCACTGCAGACTGCTGCCAGGGCTGTGAGACTGCAGGCACCTTGAGGCGACTGTTCGTTGTGTTTTGACGCTAAATGAAAACAATTGAGTTCTATCTCCAAGTAGGTTCCCTTTGAGAAAAGAATATTATTTTGTCAATATTTATGACACTAATATGTAAACTTTAGGACCTATAAATGTTGTATGATATTAATACACGAGCCATGTGCAATGCACAGTGCTGTGTATCCAGCAACCAGTTTGATATGCCTAAGTTGTTTCATTTAAAATTTTCAGATCTGCAACTTGACCTGCAGATGCATTAATTCTTCAAAGACACCAGTCTTCAAGTCTTCGGTCTATCCTCTGCTGCTGTTTGTGATATTCTCGTCACCTGAGTAGGGTCTTGTGTGGCGAGTGAGTGGACAGAGTGGTCGGACTGTGCTGAGTCCTGCAGGATTCACAGTCTGCAGCAGGAGCAGGATAATCCAGTAGGAGCCCCTCAATTTATGCAAACTGTCTGAAGGAGCATGCTGACTATGCAGAGTCCTAGTCTTAGCAAGCACACTGCAAGAACTGGTGGAAGGAGAAACAACAAAATCCACCTGAATCCTTCAGTACACCCATTTCATGTGGGTGGGTGAGACTTTTAGAGACATAAACAGTCACTGTATATAATTATTTTAAAGATTTTAAAGATATCCATCTGAGGCCTCCTTTTGACTCGTATCTAATAGGCTGTGACATAAATTCACAGATTAGTGGGCTCAGATGCACTAACCACAGACGTAACATTAAGTGTGTTGAGCAGAGATGTTTTGCCAACATCTTATTTCCCACCAACTTGTTGAAGAAAATGGGGGAGCAGATGGCTGACAGTGATGAAGCACGGGCAGCCAGATGTTAGCAGGAAGAAAGGAAGCACACATGATTCCCACTGAGTTGCTGAACAGTCTGGCAAGGAACTAGTAAAAGAATGATCCTTAAATACACAGAAATGAGGAAATGGTGAAAAGGCATTTAGCTCAGCTGGAGTTTGATTGAGGGGACCACCTCCAGGCAGTCCCAGAGGGGCAGTAGGACTCACCCACCTGAGAGGAAAGAGAAAGAGAAATCAACATTTTACACATCTAAGGAAGATTAAGATGTATGTATTTCTTATCTATGTATTGTAATTTCATATATATCAGTAAAAGTCTAGTGAATAGGAAACTGCAGACAGTGATCATTTTATTTACATCAATAGCCGCTGTAAAGAGAAACATTTTTGGCTTCATACATCATCATACTGCAAAGAAAATGTGGGAAGAAGATGGTGCATCATGAGATCTTGTTTGTGTAGGAGTTGTATCATAGCTGTGTTTTCTATTATACTGTATGTAGTTTAAATTACAGACAATGCAGGCCAAACCAATCTAAAAGTAATCACGTGAGGAAAGGTGTGATAAAGCCTCTGAACAGATTGTTTGTGGTCAGCTTGAATGATTGCTATTATCATCCTTGTTAAGTGTGATTTCAATGAAACAAAATGTGCAGACCTACCTGATTTATTTTATTTTCATGTTCTTTTTTTTTGAAAATGACAAAACAGAGCGCCTCCACCCGTGTAAAAGTTCCCAGCACAACATGACTTGCAAAGTGTATTGGAGCATGTGGGCCTAATAATGTTTTTTTTTTTTATCACAAATGCTTCATCTGTAGTCTTATTGCCTTGGGTGGCTATGGCAACGCTAGGAAGAGAAGAAGTGTACCTAACAGCAGCAATGTGATAGGTTAACACCTAGAGACAGTCTACAAAACTGTGAAATGATACTCTTTTGCTTTTCTTTGTTAAGTGCGTGCACATGTGTAGACCCGTGTCTGTCTGTGTGTGTTTGTATAAAATAGCCATTGTGTCCAGTTCCAGTTGACCTTTCTAACAGAAGGCTGCCAGCAGAGTGAGGGCCCACATACCAGGTGGATGCAGTACTAGAGGGAGGGGCACCGTTTGTGTGTAGAAAGCCAGCCGCCTGCTGTCGCTGCTGGACAGAAACACTTTGCTGGAGATGGAGAGGGAAACAGCTAGGACAGGTAAAACTGGAGAGGATGTGGTTGAAGGCAATTTCAGCATTTTGCATGAAAATATTACAACTAATTGCCTGCTTTGTTTCACCGAGATGTGCTTGACAGTCAGCAACACTGAAGTTTGAAAGCTTTTTAGACGTAAGCCTGAGTTGTTAAGTGCCTATAAATAACCAAGTGAGATAGTCAAGACTGGCAAAGGGTTTATTTAACCCACAGACTGTATATAAAAGATAGACTCAGATTCCTGGTAAAGCTAATATTGAAGTGCCTTTTTTGCATGCCTTCTGAATGCAAAAAAAAAGAAGTCAGATTTTCATAGACATCTATGGGAAAATTGGCCAAATCAAATTTGACTGAATACAGCGTGGTATCCATCCATCCATCCATCCATCCATCCATCTATCCATCCATCCATTGTCTTCCGCTTATCCAGGGTCGGGTCGCGGGGGCAGGAGCCTAAGCAGAGACGCCCAGACTTCCCTCTTTCCAGCCACCTCCACCAGCTCATCAGGAGGGACCCCAAGGTCTTCCCAGGCCAGCTGAGAGATATAATCTCTCCAGTGTGTCCTCGGTCTACCACGGGGCCTCCTCCCAGTGAGACATGCCCGGAACACCTCACCCAAGAGGCAGCCAGAAGGCATCCTAATCAGATACCCGACCCACCTCAACTGGCTCCTTTCCATGTGGAGGAGCAGCAGCTCTACTCTGAGCCCCTCCCGAATAGCTGCACTCCTCGCCTTATCCCTAAGGGAGAGGCCAGCCACCCTTCGAAGAAACTTATTTTTGCTGCTTGTATTCGCGATATAGTTGGGCTCACCTCAACGCATGGCCTGGGTTCTGGAACCAGTCTCCTGGAGAGGTGTTTATTTTGTAAATTATGGTCAGAGTCAAACTGATGATGAAGAAGTGTATGTTTTTAGTCATGGCTGCCTTGTGAATGATGTAGCACACAAACCGTTGGACTAAATCAATATATTTAATATTCAGTGTACAAATCAGTCATGAAACTAACCTCAATGGTGTAAAGAAGAAAAAAGTTCACTACACTACTGTGACCTTTCTGCCACTCACTCTCTGAAATGCTCCTTTTCTAATTCCTGTTTGAGTCAGACTGCACGTCCATTGAATTCTGTAAAGAAAAAAAAAGCTGAGAAAACTCAAAAATATCAGGACAACACGATCCAATTGATTTTTTGAGTGTTCTCAACTTGTGACAGTTGTTGACTTTACTTTGCAAAAAAACCCCCTTCAATTTTAACAATAAATAATTCAGGTTTGGCTCAGATTTTATTGCAGACACCCTTCCTTCCTGATGCAAACCTCCCATCTGCCTCTTTGGATGGGCCGGAGGAGTGCCCTTGCTTGTGACTACTCCACACGAGGTTGGGTTTGTGTTTCTTCCTACTACAGACCTTTTGTGTGTAATGCAAATGTGCCAGCTGTAAACTATCATAGCCTTTTAAGGATATTTGTGTTGTTATAACTGCATCTAAGAAATGCTGAATAAATCAAATGAAGCTGAAATTAGCTGAAACATTATGGGTTATTAAAATCTCCTCACGGTAAAAGGCCTCTGGTCTGAACTGGGAGAAAAGACAAAGCCAACTTTGTATGAGTTTACCACAAGCTAGTGATCAATGGTCCCATACCTGAATAAATGGGAGGGCTGCATCTGCTGTAAGAGCAAATATGCAGATTATTCAATAAGGCAGCAGCTAGAAGCTGTAAAGGCAAAGGTTTTTCCCCCCACTCAACAAGAATTATTGAGGTTTTTGAAGGCAGAAATTCATGCCACTGATTTTTATTGTTAACATATTGTGATTAGACGAATGAGAACATTCAAGTTGCCAGATCTCTTAAAGTAAAAAGTCAACAACAACAGTCTCAGGATGAGAAAACTCAAAACTCTATTCAGTCATGTTGCTTTGATGATATGAGTTTTCTTAACTTATTATTATTTTTTACAGTGAACAGGGGTTATTAAACCAGGCACTCAAAGCAACACCTTACAAAATTTAAATAATTTTTAAAAATCAAGTAATAATTTGTAAGAGACATTAACAAAAATTATACATATAAATGTTTTGAAATAGGACATTTAATAACCCTTGTAGGTTCTGTAATTGTTTTCATATCATATTTACAATTGGCCCTAATAACATAAAATACTAACTCAAAAAGGCACGATACAATACAAATATCTGTATATCATGTAATTGCATAACAAAAAAAGAGACTATTCTTTATTATTAAAAAGACCTCCAAAAGCACCAAAGACTTGTTCATTCACCGTCAACCCCAATCTTCTGTAAACAAGCCCATGTTGTTTGTGTTTGTATTTAAATGAGAAGGGAATGTCTACATACCTACAGCAAGCCCAGCTAACACGTGTTGTTCTGCATTGACGATCCTGAGACCTTGTTACTTACTGTAGCATACGCATGGTTATGCATCTGTGTCTGACTCAGTACCTGTGCACCTGTTGGGTCTGCATTTTGAGAGGTTCAGAGGTGCAGAAGCTCAAGTGCAGTTATACTCAGTTGTGTGGGAACAGCCTAGTTCACATTTCCAGGGTTTGGTTTTTGTTTCTCATCCCAGATCACTGATCTGAGCCCCTTCATTTTGGCCTAATTGATAATAGTGACCACTACCACTAGATGGCAACATTGCTCATATCTTGAATTTAAGGTGAAGTCTTGTGGCCACTAATTCCTCAACCCCCACCCCCGCAGAAGTCTCTCCAGTGGAAGGCAGTGGGAAACCCTAGATGCACAGGGGTGTTGAGACATGTGGGGAGGCTGGGAGTTTGCTCCTGCTCAACAGTCCACAGCTTCCTCTTCATCCAATCTCCTCCTTTTGTTTGATGGCCTTCACCATGATTACACGATTACTTAGAAATGTATAGAAACAATTACATTCGCTCAGCCAGAATAACACTGTTTGGATAAACAGTGCTGAGCAGTGCACAATTGTGCCTTTTAAGTCACAACTAGATGACTTAAAAGGCACAATATGTATAAATGATAAATATGTGCCCAGAAAAATTAGATTCTAACATTAGTTGAGCTATTTTGGTGCTAAACGTAGTAATGAAATGAAAGCCAACAATTCTTAATCAAAATGTAAAGTGATCTGATTTATTTCATTTTGAGTCATTCAAGGGAAACATTGCTTTTTATTAAGAAATAAAAATATCTTGGGACATTGAGACACTTTCTTTTAACATGAAAAGTACTGGCTCTGTGTGAATCACGACCAGTTACAACGCCAAAGTTACAACATGCACTGAACAATAGAACATTTATACAGAAACAACAGCATAGAAAGTCAACAGGTAAAAATGTTTTTCTTTTTTTTCTTTTCTTTTCTTTTTTTTTGTTTTACAAAACAGACAGCCTCGGGACCTACAAACAACATTGTATAAGAGCTGGCTAAGGTCATTCAAATATCTTTTTTTTATTCCCTGGAAACGGTATACTTTACAAAGACCGATGGCTTAGGCAAGGTTGGGGTCAATTCCACTGAGAGCTTAAATCATATATAAAAAAACAAAACTGTTTAGGTTTTGAATTTGCACTTATGTCATGCTCTAATACTGGTCATTATTATAGTACCGCGTGTGATGTGTCTTGTGCACCACCTTGAATCGACCCCAACCCTGTAATACAGTGTTTTGATTCAGAGAGTGTGGAACAGGTCTACTTGCCAACGCAGTAGCTCTCACCAGGTACTGGGAACTATCACATGTCCTTGAAAATGTCCTCTGGGTTTTTAAGGAAATGAAAAAAAAAAGAATTGAACTTCCTTCTGTTAACTTTAGCAGCTAGTACAACAATCAAATTCTATTTTAGGTTTCAACTAAATGCCTTTACTGTACAGTCGGGAGTCATAGGGGAAAACTGGAGATTGCACTTATAGAAATCTTGGATAATTTGTGCTCTTAATTTTAATTGGTATCAATAAAGAAGAGGTAAACGAA
>VUQK01006188.1:5819-18664 GCA_015106715.1 Bujurquina vittata | reverse complement strand
TTAGTGGTGGTCACCTCCTCCATGTACATCCCGATGTAGACCAGGACAGATGATATGTATTCATCTAGGTCCACAAAGCACCTTGATGCTGCTGCCTCTCTAAATATCTGCTAATCTGTGGTCTCAAACAGTCCTGTAGGATAGGCACATGCACCCTCAGGCCACACATGGATGGCCTTTGCCACAATGTTTCTACTCCTTGATACTGGACAGTATGCAGAAGCTAGCAGGTTGGAGATTTGGTCAAAGGCACTGAGATGGGGTGGGGCGCTGCTCTGTACACTCCTCATATGCTTGTCTACTACACACTACACTACACTATACTCAGTACATCACATTAAAGTTACTACATTACAGTTTGGTCAGATAAATATAAGCTGAGAGAGACAACAGCATTCATTTATACATACAGTAAATACTTGGCATTTTAGAAAGCATTCGATATTTTCAGTGTGTGACTTTAAACATGAAACTTTCATTAAAATGCTGCTGAATTTTATTATTAGAAGCTCAAATGAATCTATTTCCACTAAACAACAGCCAAATCACAATTTCACAGCTACAGAAGTGCTGATGCTGATTATGGTTTTGTTGCAACTATGGTGGCTATGGTTGTCATAGCAAACTAGTAACAACAACTTATTAAGAATATTTACTGAAGACTGATGCTCAAACAGACACTAATTCATATGCCTATCACTTTAGCAAATGTGGAATAGATAAAAACATTTGTTGCAATGTTATCAAAAAGAAAATGTAACTGAAAAAACTAAATCCATAATGAGATGTAGGCTCAAGTGAAATGATAGAAAAAGAGCAAATGCTGAAAACACTGTTAAAATGCTGCTGGTTACAATAGATAAAACCAAGGTCCCAGCACAGTGCTGTGTTAGTAGGCCACTGGTGTTATGCAGAGATTTGCAGACTCATGTAGCCATGTACTGCCATCTGAAAAAAATGTGTGTTTGTGCTGTTGTTTTTTCAGCTTCTTCTTCGTGGTGAACTGTTGCTGCCCCTCGCTGTTCATGACAAGTTTTAAAACAATCAGCATTTGGCCTACTCCGTAGTCTCTGAATGGGTTAATTTTCTACAATTTCTCTCTGCTCAGCAAAAGCACCGCACGATCAAACTCAACACAGGACCAGTGGAAGCAGGTTTCCATTGCCGAATTACAGCTCCCATCCATCCATCCATCCATCCATCCATCCATCCATCCATCCCATTTTTAAAGTGGTCTTAAACAATAGTTCTCCAGGCTTTCTGAAGATTAGTTTTTCACTCATCTTCTGTTCTGTCCTCAAGCCTAACCACGAACAATGACCCATGAAACATTTAAGCATAAAAAAGACACCCAACTCAAGGTATGAACCAACGTTATGTCTGCACGTAACAAATTAGCAAAGAATTAAAAATTCTTTAGGCACTTTGGTACTAGCAGCTTGTTGCAAAAACTAAATATTTTTTTCTCATTTTATTTTGTTGCATATGGAAAATACTAAAGATAAGGCAGTAGATCAAAAAAGTCATGCCCTCCAGAAACACAGAAACAGAAAAAAAAATTCAACTAAAACCTGACACAGAACCCGAGAGATGCATCTAGTAAATCGGATCCATCTACTGCTCACTGAAGCCTCATCAGAAATGGTCTCAGTGGAAGGGTGTGGCTGTCAAGAAGCCATTCTTAAGGAAGAGAAACAGGGAGCAAAGGTTGAGGTTTGCCAAACTACACAAGAACTGCAATGTAACTGGAGGAGCTCAGAAGAGAGGTACAACAGTGAGTATCTGCAGCCATCTGAAAAACACGGTGGAGGCTCTGTGGTTTGGGGCTGCATTTCAGCCTGTGCTTTTGGGGATCTTGTCAAAATTGATGGTATTATGAATGCAGAAAAGTAGTGTCAGATTTTGATCCACTGTGAAATATCACCTGGAAATCATCTAATTAACAACGGCTTCATTCTTCAGCATGACAGCGACCCCAAACACACTGCCGCATAATGGAGCACCACTGGTCATGGATCGGCCTCCTCAGAGCCGGGACCTGAACATTACTGAAGCAGTGTGGGATCATCCTGACAGAGAACAGAACAAAAGGCAGCCAAGATCCAAAGAAGAGCTTTGACTGTCCTTCAAGAAGCCTGGAGAACTATTCCTGAAGACTACTGAAAGAAATGACTCATTAGAACTGTTAATACTCTGTTATTGCCTTATTTACTGTATGTGTTGCACATGGTTCAATAAATCACTGCACCTATTTACCATTATTATATACATTTTTTTTTTAACTTTTTTGGCCACAGCAGCTTTTGTTGGCAGTAGAAGTACAGGAAATGGGGAGAAGATATTGGGAAGACACACAGGCAAATTGGCGACAGGCCGGGACTTGAATGTGCGCCACACGCACAGCAATGTGGCATACACATGTGGCCACCACTGAGCTACCCGGGTGCCCGTGTAGTGTCTTTTAACCTTAACTGGCCAACTCTAACATGCTACAGTGTGTTTTCCAATCATTCATTTGATGCAAGGTACTCACCTACCTTTAGGAGCTGAATCATAAATATTCCAGTTACTACTAACAATTGCTCTTACCTATCCTACTCATTCGAAATAAAATGAACCCTCTTTAGAAACGGTACCTAATCAACCTAACTTGTTCACCACCCGCTTTCTAAATATTGCTGTTAGTTTTTTCTTTCAGATTTCATGTACATGCATCAAATTGGTTTTCTTAAAACCCCCCCACAAAGAACAAATAATTAAAATAGCAAAAGAAGCATCTGCACTCTATAAAACCAGCTCTCAGTCATTTTCTATCTAAAAGGGCAGTCTAGACATGTGCTTTTTTTCAAGGCTTTCCAGGAAAAGCTTGTTTCTTAGTAGACAGTTTGGCTCCATGTGCATTTAGTTCTGCTTACTTCTTTTACTGACAAATCTCAAAAGATTAAATACATCTGAAGATACTGCTAGCATTTTAATCAAAAAAGAATAAACGGGAATGTTGCGAAAGGGTGAAATACTCAAGTGTCAGGCGTTTATTTTGCTTTAAGTGTTTTCACCAAATCAGAAGGTCTAATTATGATTTGGATGCAGTCACCAGTAAATTGCTACCCTTACACCATGTTAAACACAATTTTAATGCACTGTGTTAATGTGGAAAAATGAGCCGGTGAGTAGGAAATTAAACCAAGTGTGCTTCATAATTCACTGTCCACCATGAGATTAATTCTTATCACACATATACTGCAGCAAATGCATTGATGGGCAGGTTATTCCATCCACCGTTCCTTTCAGTTAAAGAAAAAAAATGCTTTACCTTTCTCTGTTTAGTTTTTGCTTGAACTGAACATTGTGATGTGACTGGAATCGCAATCACACAACGGAGCATAGCTTGTGGGAAAAAACCTTACACTCACTGGTACATCAGATAACAAATGCAGCTGCAGAAACGATAACTAAAGGGCTTGCCCTGAGCTGCTCAGGGATTAGATGACCTCCAGCAGAAAAATCAAAATGCCGTAAGCAGAATGTCACACTGCGGTGCACTGGCGAAATGTCCAAGCATTAATCCTTTGGATAACAGTTTAAAACTGAATATTTACAATCTCTTGTGTGTGTGTGTTTATATATATATATATATATATATATATATATATAATAAGACGAAATGAGCAAACTTCCATTTGTTTTTCAAGATATGAAATGTGAAAATATCTGTGAGTGTCACGCTTGAACATTTTTTCCTCTCTCTGGGAAATACAGCAACTCTACATTTAGCTGCCAAATCACAATGGATGAAAAACTGCACAGAAACACTGAAAATCTGCATTTGCAATTACCTGCAACCTGAGAAAAGTTACTCCAGTGTAAATAACAAACACAACTTTGACTCGTGTCACAGTAATGAGAAGGAAAACAATGTGTTGTGGGTGTAAGCGGGACATTGGACACTCTTATTTTCTTGTCAATGAAATCTCCATCTCCATGCCATCAGCTGGCAGCAGTGACAGACTGCACATGAGAAATTTACTCACTCAGAATTATGTATTAGCCAAATCTGCCAATCAGATTTAATTACTCGTTTGTTAAAGGTGCAGGAACGCGACTCTGGACCCTTCCAGCACTTTAACCACATTCCAGTGGAACAAATACTTTCAGTGGACTTCTAAATTTACTGCTGATTCTGTAACCAAGTATCACCACGGAGATCTTTGCCCTTCTCTCAGATGTCTATGTCATGGTGGGATTACAGCCTGCCATGTGTAGCCGCCTTGACCGTGATGTTTCAAGCACACGTACAGCAGATTTTTGGACCATATGGAGCTTACACTCCTCGCTGTTCTACCTTCGGTGAGCCAGAGTTTTACAGTAATCCCCCATCCAAATGAAAGAGAGAAGGCAGAGAGTCTATAGAATGGGGTTATCCATGGTATACAGTGATGACACCACCAGGGACACTGTGACCTTTGTTTCAGGAGATATTATGATTCAGTTTCACCGCTTAATGTTTCATTATTTTAGATGTGTTCAATGTATGGAATGTATACCATAACAACAAGATTCAGCAGCTATTGGTGAATACTAACAGCCAAAAATATCACGGACATTTCCAATAACTTGCCTCAAGATGGAATTTTTAAATCCTTTAAAGATTTTTGATTTGAAGGACTTCAGTTACTTGTCAGTCTGTGTCTTTAAAATGACACCTCGACAGAGAAGCTGTCAAAGTGCCTAGGCAGCTTCTCTGTCATATAAAAAAAGACCATGTTTGTCTTTTTAAAAAATGACATAAATGACATACATATCAGGGTGTCAATGATAAGTTTAGTCTACAAATGTCTAGAAATGACTGATTGCCGCAGACATTTGCAGACATTTCTCTATGAAACGCCTGCCACCCTCGACTGGTTCATCAAAGTCAATGCAAGTTTGTGTCTTGGGCTATAAAGACTAATGGGAAAACTTGGGGAAGATGTTTTGACTGGTACTCTAGAATTAGGTATTAATAAATGACTTATTCAACAAATTGATATTCCCTTAGATGGATGCTGTTCACTCTGAGGTATGGGCATCAGAGTGAGTCAGGAAGAAGAGTCCTCAAAGTTTTACCAGACACTGCTCTTTTTATCTGACTCTCTATGCTGCATGCTGAGATTAAGAAACCAATTTTCTGTAAACCTCGTGTTCATTGAACTGCACTGTGTGACCTCCTGAGTAAACCAACATCACTATGCAGCATGTGGTTGGGATTTTAGCTGCAGGTCTATTTATCTCCCCTTCAGCGTTCAGGCCCAAGACCGAAGCGCACCAGATAATGACCAAATGAATCCTGTAAAAATGAATGATGTGTAGAGTGATGTTTATGTTGGCTCTTTGGTGAACAAACTTTTAAAGTCAATCCCTAGTTGAGCTAGCACCAATCAGTCAGGATCTAATCTCAGTAAACAGATGTCTGCAGAGTCTTTAGGCAGGACTTTGAGAATTTTTCTGGTTTTCATTTTTAGTCTGAGGGGTATTGAACAATGACCTTTGGCTCAGTTTTGAATTTATGTGCATTTGTAAACATTGACTATTGTATGGAGCAGGTCTTGGCCCAGACTTCAGCTGCCTCAACCAGAAACCCCCAAAATATTAGCTGTTGAAGTTAAGACAGCAGGTCACAGCCAGTGGTGTCCTGTACTGTTTGAGCCCAGTCTTGATTCTAGATTATGAAAATAAACACTGAGTGAAAACAAAACTGGACTAAATGCGGGAACAAAGCTCCCAAATGGGACCTCACTGACAGCGTCATGCATGTTGGTTAAATGTGCAAATATTCAGGTCACCCAGTGAATCAATAAAGTTACTTTACTCTTGAAATCAAATTCTATAATAGAGCCGTTCTCTTCAACCGTGAAACCCAACACCTGAATTCTGCACGCTGTATCCGGCCCTCAGATTGTCCTGTACTCAAATTTACTAAACGAGATGCACTTTCTAAACAAACTGTCTCAGCACAGGAGGGCTACATTCACATTTGAAACTAATTAGATGTTGTTCCTGGATGCAACCACAGAGAGGGCGCTTGATGAAATATATTTAGCCAGCAAAACAAAACAGGCTGCATTGAGCTTAAGAGACGACATCTGCACAACTGCAACATGATTTCTGCAGCCAGACAACTAATCATCTTAATGCAACACTAAGTCACCCTTCAAAGAAGAAAAAAGATGCAAGAACTTGAATTTGACATCATAGTCTACGTCTTTTACATGTTATTCATTTACCATGGGCCAAGCAAATTGCTGCATTTTGTTATCACTCTGTTTACAGACTCAGTTTGGGAAATATTCACAGGGAATGTTTTTGCTACCTAGCCTAAATGGGTGGTTGACCGCCTGGCTCCTGTGTGAGAACTGAAATTAGGGCAAATATTGAGCCACACAAAAAGCATGATTAAAGTTTCTTGCAAGTGCATCACATTTTAATCAGAACTTAAAATAATTCTCAAAAAAAAAGAAAAACTAGATACTATCTGTTCAAGATCAGAAATCTACTTGGCTGAACAGCTCAAGAGCTTCAGCCACATTTAAAACACATATTTAAAATTCAGACAAAGACACTGAGCTCCACGCTAAATGCTCGAGGAGCACACACACGCACGCGCACACACACACACCACACACACACACACAGGTGGATTTCTGCCCATTCACAATTACATTGCATTGTTTTCACAATAAAACATAATTTTGCTGAAAACTGTGTAAACAACTTCTGGCACACCCACTCAGATCTGTTTTGTAACACTCATTTTGCTGCCAATTATTTTTGTTCACTGTGGGATTGTAAAGTGCTCGTTGTGTGGATGCTGCATGTTTTTAAACCCATTTTTCATCTTTGACCTTCAGATCTGAGCCAAAGTTAATTAAATTCTAAAGGCCTTCATCAAAATGCAAATGCTCACTTTTACCAGACCCAGAATGAACATCATTTCGTCAGTATTTGTTACAAGAATTTAATTACAATCCCCTAAAATTAAATAAACAGGGAACATGGGGAGGCACAAAGTGCAGCGGCCATTGATTCTGCATGACGCGTTCATGGGATAATCTGGTTTCCGCTTTGGCTGGTGCGCAGATGGCGCTGGGAGGGGGAAAAATGGGGACAGACAGGCCACTGGGCTGTAGAGGATATTCACCCCTAGATAAGCCCTACTGTATCGTGCATCATGTCAGCTAGCCGATCTGTGCATCCCAGTCTAGATACTCTACTCCTGGCTGCCACGAGAAGAGAGAGAGAGAGAGAGAGAGAGAGAGAGAGAGAGAGAGAGAGAGAAAAGCAGTGCATTGCTTTGGTGGCTGGATTGGTATGCATGCCTGCAAAGAGTTGTAAAGATATGAAGCTAGGCCTTCCGCCTTTGTTATCCATTATTGCCTCCATTAAACTGCATGCAGGTGTCAGGCTCTTAAAGACTGAACTCCTGCTCCAGGGGTGCATGCTCAGAGTGTTATGCCAAGTTTCTGTGTGCTCAAATGGAGTGCGGAACTTGGCTGCCTGATTAGTTTCTGTTGACATCTCTTGTCCTCACGTGCCTCACTTTTGACTGAAACCTTCACTGAGAACCTCTGAATCTGGAAAACTGGGGGGATGAATCCTGCTGTGTATAAACAGCAAGTCACTTTACAATGCCTTACGCTTTTTTGCTACGGAGAAAAAGATGGACAGAAAAAAATGGACCAGAAAGGCACATAAACACTGTCAGATTGAGATAAAGACAGAGACAGACAGGCAGAGACAGAGACAGAGAGAGAGAGGATTAACTTCTCATCCAGTCTTTGCTGTAGCATGGATTGTAAGTAGCTTATTGCTCAAAGCACCCTGAATGTAACCGGTGCGTTTGCATGATTTGTTTTGAGAGTTTTTTGTGTGTTCGGGACATTACTGACCTCAGGCAGGCAACTAAGAGCTTTGGGCCTAAAATAATCAAACTGGAGAATCTGGCAAGCTGTGCTCCACAAAGAATGCATCTGAAGCTACAAAAGGGCAACAGCTTTACTTGCCTATAAACATTACTTTTTAATCTTAGATGCTGAAACATGTAATTGGGCAGAGTTACATTTTTTTTCAGGCCGTGCTTTTCCATCTACATCCATCACCAAGAAGCCATGCAGTGGGAATCATGTAGGCTATGAGGCACTACACGCAATTTTAAACTTAAATCAGAGCATTTTTTTAATTAGAGGGGAAGTATCATTGCCTTTCATTAAATCTTCATATCGTGCATCGCAGTCTAGTTGGACTGCAAATTCTATTGTCCTTCATAATCCATTCTATTTAAATGTACTTTATTTTAACCTTCTATATTTTTTGGACTCTTAAATCTTACTTGTAACTGTGTTTTTATATGGCCTCACGGTGGTTTTACATATCATCCTACAGGCCTTAAACTTCTTACTATAAAAAGCCTGCTGAATTACCTCATTCTTTCTCGTTTCACAGTTATTGCCCTGAATAAAGACTTGCTCATCTGTGCTCTGCAGTGTGTGTATATGAAGGTAACTGAGGAGGCAGAGTGGGCTGGTTTTGCAGTTTGATGCCTGGTATCTACTCAGTGTAGTCAGTGTAGATTCTTTGTGGAAAAACACCTCCTGTTGTCAACAGACAGCGGGAGGTGTTTTTGACTCGTGCTTTGAAGCGCTGGATACAGCAACATAAAAAATGCCACTATGAATTTGTCCTTTTCTGTTTCTAGAAGTTTCTTCTTGTGGAAACTTTTTTCTTCAATGGCTTCTGTCTTTACTACACAGTACAACACTTTTATGCACGAACAGTTAGAGTCACACTGCGGTAAACATTTTACACCACAACAAACTGCTCTTTGTGGATATGCTGGAATGCTGTAAATGTCTTTGAAAACAGCAAGTGTATAATAATACAGTATTTCCTTCTTTCTTTTAAAACTTAATTCATTTACAGTAAGAAACCACTCTTGTATATTGCATGTAAGTATAGAGATGTGTATAGAATAGAGGAAGTGAAGCTCAGAAGAACAAAAGCCCTGATTTCTCAGATGGTACATTAGTAATAATCATTGCCATAATCAACCTGTAAAATCAGTGAGTATAAATGTATAAATGTTTATAGCTCACTGCAGCACAATGTTGTTACTGTGTGTAATATAAAACTGTACAGTGTATGGTCATTTTTAAAAAAATTAATCATTATTGGTTTTCAGCACTGAAAGCTAACATCCATGTAAATAATTAAACAGCTCTTTTATCCACTTCAACATTTAGTCCATGTGGCACTAAAGTGATGTGTTTTCGTGTTGTGTTGTGCAGAGCTGTGTTGCCCTTACCTCGATACGACGAGGGGCAAAATTAACATTTTCAACATCCTCATTAGCAGCTCTCCTGGAAACTGGAAGTACTTCACCTCCTGCAAGCAGCAGAGAAAAGCTGTTTTTTCACTGCCAAATTTCTGAGGTCAACCACCATGTCAACATGATTATTACTACAAGACAAACGGTAAAAATCAGACATTGTCAGCTTTGTGTACCTTACTGAGCAGAAACTTAAATGGAAAAATTAATTGGAAGCATACATTTTGCAGCAGCTTTCAGCACATAACTGCCCTTTAGATTACAGCCTCCCATGTAAAAGTGAGTGGCCTTGCAACACAAAACAGATTAGATCTGCAGAAAAATGCCGAGCCACCCAGACTTCTGAGGTCACTTGGTACAGACATGTTCAGAAGTTGCCTTTATATTATATTATCTGTTGCTGAGATGGCTTCATTTTTTTTTTTATCTAAAGGCTAAAGTCCTTTTTCAAAAGCCGCGCTGCTTTCAGTAACTGAACAGGCGTCAGGGTAACTTTTGTGCACGTGGTACCTGTGTGTGAGCAGGGTTGCTGTTTTTAGTTAGAGCTTGTTATGGTCATTACAATGGCTGAAATGGTAAAAACAAACAAAAAAAACCCCAAAATGTGTTATTATCAGCATGCTCACAGGGACGGCTGTTAATCAGGTTTGTTCACCCTGAGTTCTACTGATAGTACGGCTGAACGACACTGAACCAGTGGCACACTGAATCATAAATTGCTGTAATCCCACATTCATAGAACTCTTTGAATTCCTGAAGGATTGTTTTCATTTGAGATTTTGTTTCTTCATTTTGAGCTAAAACAAACAGACTTTCATAGCAGCCACTTGTTGTGTATACATATAAGAATACATATCTCACTATAATTATTGTAGTGTATTTATATATTTTATGTACCCTATCGCCTCCTAAATGGAGGGCCAATCTAAACAAAACTTTGCATAGACAAACTTAATAGATTGATTAATTAATAAATTGTAATGGTGTTACCAGGAAATATCTGAATTCCCTAGAGATTGTGTTCAAGTACTTCAAGGTTACTTAAAGATTACTTTACAGTAACATGTTAGAATTAACCACATATTAACAAAAGTCAAAAAGAAAGTTATCTTGATGGAGGTTGTCAAAAAATTGCTGCTATTCTGCATTAAAAGAAACCATCACGTAATCTGTTGTTTTCCAGACTAATATTTGGAGGTATACAGGTCACAACCACATGGGTGCAAACCTACGAGCATCTAGACTGACAACTGGAAAAATTGTTGGAAAAGGGAGAATATTGATGGGAACATAAAATATGGAAATGATGACTTTTTCACACCTATAATTAATCTACTCAGATTAAAATGAAATACAGAAAGAAGGCACTGTGTTCTGAGCTAGTGGTTAACATAGAGAATTTACTCCTAACATTTGCATTTATCTGGGTAATTTTAGTAATTTTATTGCTACTTTGTTCAGTTTATGCAAATCATGCCTGTCTATGGAAAGGTGTTCAGCTCAAACCTCTCTAGAGTTTGTTTGGAATCTGACCAAACTGGACTAAACAGCACAGGTGTGAAAACACACGTAGATGCTGGACTGCAAAAGGTGGAGCGAGCTACATTCAACACCTGCAGTTACCTCTTCTGGTCATTATTCATGAATTCAGATAAATAACAAAAAAGCAAAGAAAAGCATAACTGTTATCAGACAACATGCAATAATTCTGAGACTGTATTTTGGGAAGTCTAATCTCTCCTTTGCTGCCTTCTTAATTGTGTCTGTTCTCTGTAATTGGACTTGTTGGCTCTAAAATGATTCCAAATATTCATCTGAAGATCTGCTAATAGAGATCAGCTCTCACGCTGACTGAAACAACTTTTGTTTAATTTAACCCCTTTTATTGTTTTCCCTCCTTTAATAATTTTGGTTTTGGCTCACTTACACCACTGCTACCAACAGCAATTACAGAAAAGCATGCACCAATAGAGCTCTGATATACACAACCTGCATGTTGTATGTTTAAATATCCAACTTTCTAGGGTTATAATGCATTAAGGCTAGATAAATAAATAAAGGAACACAGCACTTAGCTGATTACCTAATCAAGCAGGTCAAACAGATGAATGCAAGATATGAAGGGAAAAAGCTTGTGGCAAAACAGAGTCGAAGAGTTGAAAATGAATAAATGAAATTTAAGTACATCACATCTGTGCATGAGATGATGGAGCAATAAAAGCTTTTTGATTCTGTTTGGAAGCGGGAGAGCTTTTAAGGCCAAATGGCTGTGTTTGTGTGTGTGTGTGTGTGTGTGTTTGCGTAGGTGGAGTGGGTGGGGTCACAAAGTATGTGGCTGGACACAATGTGCAACGCATACACACACACACACGCATGTATTTGCGTGTGTGTGTTAGACTTTGTATTGTGTGTGAGGGACAAACACAGCTGTCACTGAGTCCTGGCATCTGCTAACAGCAGAACAAACTCTTTGTTTGACATTTTGTCCACGGGCGCTCGCGCGGGCGTGGACACACACACACGCACGCACGCACGCGCACACACACACACACACACGCAGATGTGCATTGAAGCCACGGGTTGTATACATGTATGTTATTTGTACATAAACACAAATATAAATCCACAAAGCCTGAGGATGATCATTTGCATCAAAGGTGCATCAAAACTGTGTCCTGACGTTAACTTTTTTGTGGCAAACTAGGAGCGTTTAGGAGCTGCAGCTGCGCAGCTGAATGCAGTGATTTTTTTTTGCTTCCACTTCAGCAGCTTTCTGAAATGTGTGTGTTTAGTGCATGCTAAATACAAAAATATTCTCTGTGCTCTCAGAGCTGCAGGGTTACAGATCATTTGAGAAACAATCAGCCGTTGAGTGCCGAGAGCTGTTTTTGTGACATGTTGTAATTTATTTTTGAAAGCCGTGACTGTAAGCCACGACTTCTAATAAAAATCACATTTTAAATGGAAATGCTGCTCAAACCTTTAATCTGCACCATTAATATAGTTCTTTACATTTTCCTGCTGTTTATTTTTATTTTTTTCTTGCAGTGTTATTTTTTTAATGTCATGTCATCTGTTGCTTCTCTGTATTTGATAGTTTTTCTTTAAAAAACACAATTCTTATTATTTCAACCAACAATAGCTGTCAAAGGCAAGCAAACTGAACTGTTTAGTGTGGTTGTCCAGCTAATTAATTTGCTCTCCCTCTGTACTTGAACGAGAGTTTAAGTACTGAGCAAGTATCAATACTTACTGCTTGAACGAGGATTCAAGCATTGGTTTTTTTTCTCGGGCTGAATAAAGCAGTGTGACAAAAAAAGGGAAGAAAATTTAAGTTCTACTAGATTCTAGTCAGGTAGCTCATATTTTAAATATTAATTTATAACCAGCATAGCACATCATATCCCCCCCCCCCCCCCCCCCCCAACCCGGGGTTCCGGGGGGGGGGTCGCCGGGGGGAAAAACCGGAGGAAAACACAAAAAT
>VUQK01006185.1:21505-31704 GCA_015106715.1 Bujurquina vittata | reverse complement strand
TATTCCCCCCACAACAGGCTTTTACTGCTTACTGCCACCCGGTTTTTGCCAAAAAAAGCAAAAAAATTTTTTTTAAACCCCCCCCCCCCCCAAAAAAAAAAAGTTGCGACACTGTGTAAAATGTAAATAAAAACAGGATGCAATAATTTGCTCATATATCCATATTTTTCTCACAATTGTATAGTGAGTAAACTGTATCACAATTGTATTTTTGTCATGCATTGCATGGTGAAAATAAAGGCATTCTTATTCTTATTTAATAGAACATAGAAAACACAACAAATGTTTAAACTGACAAAACATGCCCATGTTTACCACTGTGTAGCATCCCTTCTTCTTTTAATAACAGTCTGTAAACATCTGGGAGGAGACCGGTTGCTGAGCTTTTGGGAGAGGAATGTTGTGCCATTCATGTCCTATACAGGATTCTAACTGCACAACAGTCCTGGGTCTTCTTTGTTGTATTTTTGAGTTCGTGATCCTCCAAATGTTTTTGATTTGTGAAAGTTCTGGGCTGCAGAGAGACTGTTTCAGCTCTCAGACTCTAATACTGTGAAGCCATGCTGTTGTAATAGATGCAGTGTGTGGTTTAGCATTGTCTTGCTGAAATATGGCCTTCCCAGGATGGGAGCATATGTTGATCTAAAACCTGTAGGCACATTTCAGCATCAATGGTGCCTTTCCAGATGTGCCAGCTGCCAATTCCATAGACGCTAATGCACCCCCATACCATCGGTCCTTCTAGTCTGTAGTCCAGAGGATGCACTGTTCTTGTTTGTCAAAAAGGATTCCAAATTTTGATCCTCCTGACCACAGATCAGTTTTCCACTTTCCCTCAGTCCAATTCAACTGAGGATTTGATCCAGAGAAGATGGCAGTATTTCTGGATCATGTTCACACATGGCTTCTTCTGGCATGATAGCGCTTCAACCTGCATTTGTGGACGGCATAGTGAACTGTGTTCACAGACAGTGATTTCTGGAAGTGTTCCTGAGCCCATGGCAGTATCTTGCCTGTTTTTAATCCAGAGGGTCCGAAGATCACAAGCATCCAATATTGATTTTCAGCCTTGTCCCTTGTGCACAGAGATTTTCAAAGTCTTATTATTTTGAAATTGTTCCACAACTTATGGAAAGATTTTTGCACATAGGTGAAACTCTTGTGAGAAACTCTGCCTCTCTAAGAGGCTCTTATTATACCCAATTGTGTTACTGACATGTCGCCAGTGAACCTGATTTAAACATTTGGCGTTTTCTATGTTCTATTGTGAATAAAATATTGGTTTATGAGATTTGCATGTCATTGCATTCTGTTTTTATTTGCATTGTATACAGAGGCCCAGCATTTTTGGATTTGGTGTTTTACATGGAATATGCTACATAGCTGATATTAACAAGCCAGTCTGCTGACTCTAGTACTGTTAGCACTTTAACATGCCAGAGATCAAAGTGTTATCATAAAAGTAAAATTAAAAAAAAAAATGTAATTTACATTTTGAGTTTGAAGTCCTTGTCCATATGTTCTGTTTGCACAAAACATCTCGTATGTTCCTCCAGATTTCCACAAGCTCACAATATTCTGCCAAACCGATATTAATTTGCTCATTTCAAAATAAGTAAAATAAACAAAACAATAACTTGTTTAGGCTGGGTTTGAGTTTATATCTAAATGTTATCAGTAACGTTAATAATTCTAGCATTCATACTCCCTAAAGTGTCAAAGTTTAAGATATAAACTAAAGACTTTGCTACTGACCACAAACCAAAGCTTGCCAAAAGAGCACTGCAGAGCTGCACTTTCTACTTTGCAGTAGATGACATTTTAACATAGATAACTCTGTGTGCTTCCTCACCACACGTTCTAGTAGAGCACAAAATCTCTGACTGATCTTATAATGTTTACCTTGTGGTTTTACAAGGGTTCACTACGGACCAAAGCAGGGCCTGTGGACAACTGACTAAGCAGTAGCTTAAGAGCATCACACCACAGTCCTGATGTTTACGCCTGCTTGAATCTGGAGCACTTGTGCATCAAAGTAGGAGGCATGTTCAGCTGAAGGCAAACAATTATCAAAAAAGGACATTGGAACAGCTTGTCAGCAACTTTTTGATGCCTGTCGCAGGTGAAAGAGGTAGCTTTCTGACAAAATCATCAACTTTGCTGCTAATTATTTTCAATTTTTCACAATCCAGGTTGACATTAAGACTGGACATTTAATATTACAGCAGAGGTATATAAAACTATGTATTCAGAAAACTTGTCAAAATAAAATAATGTGAAAAAAAAACCCAACTATACCAAACATGTAGAAACACATGCTAATGGTACAGATCTGCAAGAGTGCACGTCTCATTGTACAGTCATAATGTGCACACTGCCTCACACACACATTTCCCAGCAGAGTGTTGGTCTGCTGCAAAGAAATACCAGTGTGCACATTTATATGCAGTCACATGCATGTAGTTAATCACACACACACACACACACACTTCTAAAGCTAAACACACTCAATCTTCTGACTAGACATGAGGAGTGGCAAAGCACCAGGTTCTTCCATCAGCAGCCTGCAGACTCACCCCTCCCTCCCCATCTGACTTCTGACCTTGATGACAACAGACTGTCATCACCATGACTCCTGGTAGGTAAACACTGCATCCTACAAAAACCAGCAGACACACAGAATGGTGTACTGAAGCTGTGTGTGTGTGCGGGTCTTTGTGTTAATGTATGCTCACTTTAATGTGTGTATCCATGTGTGCACTGTCCTCTTTAAACATTTGGTTAGTTTTTGGTTTCTCCTTTACCCTACTTTTTCATTTAACCATCAAGTGCCTTGTTTTTTTGTTTTTTTTAATCACCTTTGCCCTTTAAAGAACTAATTCCTGAACGTAGTCCACCTGCAGCCAGGATTCAGAGCCAACTCTCTGATTTTTCTGCTGAATGTTCAGGAAAAAGCGAGGTTTAGGTCGCACAACTGTTGCCAAAAAGAGAAATATTTACCCGGAGTGACGCAAGTGGTGCCCCACTATTGAACCACTCTCGGCTATATTTAGAAGTTCCTCACCACCAGACCAAACTGCTGCTCTCATCAAGATAAGATGAAAGACGGAAAATGAACCTTCTCAAGAACAGCCCCCCACCTGCTTCAAAGTTAACCCTCTCAGCAGATTCCTGGTGCGAGCAACTGATTCATCATCTTATACTGTACACGTTGAAGACCAGATCTTCCTGACAGCTCATGTTCTTTCCTTTATATGTCATAAACTGAATTAATTATTAAAAGGCACTGGACTTAATCGGAGAATGAAGTTTGGATGACAAGTAGAAACACATTTGCGGCACTCATGCTTGGTTTCCACAAATCATATATAAGCGTTTATGGGATTTTTCCACAAATTAAGCAAATAAAGAGGGGGTGGGTTTGGACTAGAGGGAAAGGGGACTGGGAAGGCAAGGCTCTTGGATGCTATGCCAGAGCCTGGAACCAGCTGAGGACTCCTCCTCTCCCAGGAGAACCTCCATGTTATGGCCAGCTGGAAACTATTGACAGGAGTTTGGGGTTAGTGAGCAACAGAGGAGAGGGTCTTGATGGAGAAGATCACAAGGCCCTGCCTGTCTTGATGAATCCAGTTTTTGCAACCAAAGTAAGACCAAAAACCAAGTAAGATGAAGAAGTATGTGTCATATATTGCTGTAATACATTTTCATGCTGGTAGTGTAAAAAAAAAAGAGAGGGAGAGAGCAACCATGAGTCACCAGCTGCTTTTCCCGAAAGAGGCCTGGAGGGGGGGGGTCATCGCCAAATGGGATATATCGTCATTCATAAAATCAAACGTTTACATGACTTTATGACATCCAGTCACAAGGAAAGAAAATTAAACCCACTTCAGCACAAAAACAACCTTTGCAGACGAGTAGGATGAAGACGCTGTGCTGATTTGAGTCACACAGCGCTCGACACTTTGGCGTAATGTTTGAGCAATTCAAGTTTGTGTTGAATTATTGCCATTTTTGCAGAAAGCCAAATGGGGAAGTGGTTTTTGAAACTTTGAAACTCAACTCTTGATGGGTACAAGAGGCATGTGGGCGTTCTCTGGTGCTTTTTTGAGTTTATCTCTGACATTTTTAAGACTGGAATTAAGAGGCATTGTGTCTCAAACTGTAAGTGGTGGGAGAAAGATGCAACGCAAAACAGAGGGGAAAAAAAACCCTCAGGAAAAAAAGGCGATAGACCACCAATCATTTAAAAGTCAGAGCAACACAAACAACCTCCATCATCAGCCAGGAAATATCACACTGAACACTGGCTTTACTCAACATTGCGATTACCACATCAACAACAGAAAGCTGCTCAACATCTATTCCTCCCATGACATCAGCCCTTTGTTTTTGCCATACACTCAAAACAAAGCAAAACAATGAATGCTTGATAATGCAACTCTAACGAGTGAATCATCAGTTTCTCGACAAAGAAAAGAGCACTCTCCTAAAATGCAAACGTTTGAACTAACACAAATGAAAAAAAATAAGATTAAAGGACGCTGGATTTGAAACGGACCGAACAAGGCTTTTTATTCCTTTCTTAAGCGGCTCCTTTTACACACCGGGTCTTAAAAGTCATCCTGTGATATTCTACATTCAAGCTTGTTGTGCTTCATTTCACTTAGAGTTCTCTTCTTTTCTGGACTCTGGATGCACATGTGGAAAGTCTATTTTTATTGCTTTACCTGTACCCGAGCCATGCTGACAGCTGGTTTTCATTTCCATTGGTCGAAAGCAGAAGAAGGGCATGGCTTCTCAACGCCAACATATTTTATTAAAGGAACCCTCAGTAGCAGCACATCGTGGTATTCCTGGGTCAGTTTTCCCAGGATTTTGAGTGTTTTGGACTTTCAAGCTTTCTTTTTGTAAATATTCTATTGATTCTTGGTTTGTTTAGTGTTTATATAACTTCTGGTATATTTTCCTATTAAGTAAATGTTATCTTGTTCTCAGTTGCTTAAGTTAAGTCCTTTCGAAGAGTTCTTCACTCCCGTGTCAAGTCTCCTGTGTTAGGTTATTCTAGTTATCTCACTTCCTGTTTTATTTTGTAAGTTACTAATCCTTGTGCTTTGCCTTTAGTTTTGCTTCTTGTGTCTCATCTGCTGTGATTCCGTTAACCTGTGTCTCGTTCTCCCCAGCCCACTGAGATTTTCAGTGTCATGTTTTCATGGCTTATAGTTTTCAGGATGGTTTCTAGTGTTTCATTTTAGTAGGTTTCTGTTCCCTTTTTGGACTTTGTTTAGCCTTTAGATTACCTACCGCCAGCCAAATAAACAGCTCGCCTTCAGTTTAACCCTGTTTGCCTTCGTGTCCTGTATTTGGGTTCGTGACAGTGCGCTCCAACCATTGTGGACCCAGTGCATGCAATAATGGCGAAATTTGAAAAGGAGCTAGGGAGGATATACAAGATTAACATCTCTATGGATGCCATTATTAACAAGAATCCTCAGCTACTTTAGTTAACCAGGATGTCCAGTATGTACATCTACCTGATTTCCATGAGAGAGCACATATGAGCCCAGGCATTGGCTCTTTCTCTGACCCGCTCCTCTGCGTCATTACGACAATGCTAAACCCAAGCCTCACCAAAGTCAGTCAGCTCCTCACTGTCACAACCCTGCGGTCAACCCTTTTGACAGGCAGTCAACCCTGTAGAGCAGCCTCAGTCATATTAGCAGACTGTGATTCCTGCACAGCCTCAGCTTTATACAGCATGTTATGGATCAAACATCAGTGTTAAAGCATCACACATCAATGAGCTGCTTTGGTATACCCTGATTTCTTTCTCTGAACGTGACTGCCAGTCAGAGATTAGATCTTTTATAAGCATTTGTAACTGCACCTGTTACTGAAGCAACAGGGAACAGAATAAAATTGTGTCCATCCAGTTTTGTTCATGGTTGGGGTGATTTTTATTTTCTGAGTTTTCAAGACATGCAAATCCCACAGTAGAGAGGCTAACAAATGATTGCAAGAACATGATCACAGTGTTTGGGTTTTTCTGCAGCTATGCCCGTGGGATAGTGGTCACAGCCTGGTGGGAGCCTGCTCATGTTTTAATTCCAACTGGCTTCCTCTCTTGGAGCTGATTAGAACGTCTGTTGTTCATTACAGATGTTTCTTTTTTTTTTTTGAGTGGAAAACAAAATAATTCTCCATCTGACTATTTTGGTTTACATATGACTGCAATAGAGGCAGAATCATCATCACCATCTCTTTTTGTGCCATGCTGTGCTGTAGGTGCACATGCAACTGCACATGTGCACCTGAAACTAGATGCAGCATTTACCGTGAGTGGAAAATACCCAAGAGCAATGGCATAAAAAGAAGTGCACGAGCAAGCTTGTCATGTTTTTTTTTTCTTTCCACAGTTATGGCACAGGAAATTGCTTAATCAGCAATGCCTTTTCAAAGCAGTGCAGTTGTTTACACTAGACCTTCACTAACTTGTAACACTGTGTTAGCATTGCTAGTTATCAAAATAGGCAATTAAAAGTATTTAAAGCAATAATTTACCTCTCAATAAAAACAACTAAGGTATCTTGATGCTACACTGACTTGAGATAGGGCAAGTGGCATCTCTTTCATATCCTTCCCAACTATCCAATAAGCTCTGAGTTGAAGTAAGTAGTGAGAATACCACCTGGGGGAGTTTCACCAAGATGTTAAAGGTTTTACCACTATAGAAATGAGAGGCAACAATTGGACTAAAGTATTAGGTCATATAGGTCTAAACACCTGACTGGGCCTTAAACACCTTAAATCTCACTAACAGAGACAGCAAACTCTAGGACAGGCCAAGGAATGAATGAAAGAGAGGGAAACCCACCTGATAATGACCCAGAGATGCACAGTCCAGTAATCAACTCAAAGGTGCATGTAGCAGAGCACAGAGAGAGAGAGAGCAGGATGAAAATGTAACCTGAATGGCTACAAAACTGTTTCATTCAGTTGAGGCACATGTAACACTAAGCTACTCATTGGTGTGGATGGTAAAAATTGCTGGTGGAACTAATAGGCTGTGTTCCAGCACCCTTGCCCACTCACGCTTGAAGCCCAGCAGAATTTAATGCACCAGAATCCTGCAATTGCATTTTGTCTCCACAGAGGCCACTGTTGGCCTCTGTGGAGACAAAATGCTACATGCTCCTGTTTTAGGGAGCATAGAGGAAATGTGCAGCTTTTTTGCTTTGTTCTACTCTTGGCAAAAGAAATGGGAAGACAAAGGGTGAGAGGATTTCAGGAGGGAAGGGAAGAGAAGTTACTGTCAAGGATATCCCTGGGATAAAAGATGCAGTAAGAACCATCCTCTGCGCAACAGATGATGACACTGGGGAGTTTCCTCTTGGACTTGGTTTGCCTAACTTGGTCATAAAGATCAGTTCCAGCAGCAACCCCGAGGGAAAACAAACACCTCAGCGGTGAGGGGGAACAGGGTGTCATCTCTGACAGTGATCCTGCACGGCTTCAAATGATGCCCTCATTCATTTATATAACAATTTAATCAATGGCAGATGTGAAAGAATAACAGTTGGAGGCTGGGTAAGCAAGATGCAGACAAAAAAGGAAATAAAACACAAGGTGGAAGGTGTTTTTTGAGTATAACTAGTACAAAACATCAGCCAGAGCACAATCTGCAGGTGATGACGTGAGGTCTTATTAAAGGCAGATGTTGTTTTAAAATCACAAATATGCTCTGTTATGGCCATATATCTCCATGTGTTTGTGCTTCACAATTAAAACATTTACAGACTGTGAGAGGCTTGCTTTTAATTTAACATCATCCCCTCGAAAGTTACTTATGAGTGCATGAGGGAAATATGTTAACACTCGCAGGTTTCCAGGCCTCTGGTTGGTGCACTTGAAAGAGCGAACGTGGGATTTTCTCATCTCTTCTACAGAATTAGTGCTATCGCACACTGATCACATCATTAAAACTGCTCAAACAAGATGAAAACACTGTTTCAGTTTGATAAAGGATAAAGGTTGAGAAATGACCAAGTTTATTACTCGTCACCATAAAAACTGACAGGTATTTAAACACAATTATTTTTGCGGTTCTTGTCAAAGGATTGGAGGTCACTGAAGTCAAAACGACACACTTGGTTTACTGTAATGATAAACGCTGAAAACCGGCAAGAGAAACAATGCCCTTATTATGAGACTAATTTTCAGCTTCCTGTGTAGTCCCTCAAGTCAAACTATTGTCTGTCCAACTCTTGATATTGTAACATTGTTTCCTTTGCTGAGCCAATTCAGCCCTTTTAAACATACTGTAAGTGAGTGGCGAGCTGCTTCCACAGGCGTGCAGCCCACCGCCAGAACCTGAAGTGCAGCACGTATGGAGGAAACTGCTCCAGTTGGAGAAATCGAATCCATCTATGGGGAATATCCCAAAATAAACCCCTCTGTTCTCCCATATCAGGCCTTGTATAAATAAGATAGCACTGCAGGCACACTGCACCATGGGAATTAGCCAATCCAGTCCTGTAAACATCAGCCAATGACTTCTGGCAAGCTGGCCAGCTCTCAGGAGGGGAGGTTCTGCATTGGAATTCATAAATAAATCACTTTTCTGGGAGGATTATGTGTCCGCACAGTCCCCGTCCACCCAGCCCCCCTCCAAGAATAAACAGGGCCAAGCAGAAATAGCAGAGTTTAAGCACCACTACAGGAAATTATCTGGGCTTCTTGCTATAATTTAGGGACATTGTTTTTGTAGAATGTGCATTTCAGTAAGACACAAACCTTTTGCAGACCATGTTACACAATCCCTACATCCCCCTCTGCCATGTGTGACTGTACATTCCTGGTAACATGAACATAAATAAGCAAGTCTCCAAAACAGAATACAGAATCCTCTGACTTATGACTCAATAAGAAGGACATTTGCTTTCTTTCATTGTCCAAATAGTTTTCATCTCAAATCACTGCTTGTTTTCCAGTCGAGTGGTTGTTTTGGGGGACTGTTTGTGTCATTAACAGGTTCCCACAGGAAGTAATGCAGCACTATTTAAGCCTACTTAGTCTGGCCCTGCCCCAGCACTCACGTAATCACCTCTTTAGACAAACATGGGGCCCAAGTAACACATATATTGTAAATGATAAAAATGTTGGATGGGGGGGGGGAGTCTTGATAATAAACAATCTCTACCAGTAATCAACACCCACTCTAAATACACAATTAAATCCAAAAGTTGTGCGGGTGTCTGGTGGGAATAAATAAATGTAAGTGTTGTTTAACACTACTTTACCGATTAGATTGTGATGTGTAACCTGGGAAAAGTTTCACAAATGTGATTTGTGAAGGCACTGCCATGTTTGACAAAAGCTTGTTGCTCATAAATGTTTGTGCCCCACAAAGGTCTCTTGTTTGTATATGTGTGACATGTGTTTGGATTATTGAAATATGTCAACAACAGCCAAGGTTACCTGTATAAATAAAGGTTAAATTTAAAGAAAATAAGCTGTGTTATTGTTTGCATGTTTTTGGTAGATTAAACAAAAGAAATGAGAGCAATTTATGTTATTTTGCAAATCATGTATCAGCCAGGCTGCTAGTAAAAAAAAAATGTTAAAGAGCCAATTTAAAAGTGGTTCCTTGCTAAGTTGTTTATGTGTAGATACAACACTGACTCATCCATTGAGGTGCCTTTTTTATATTTGAATGAGTCATAGTCAGTGTTAGGTGGCTATTAAAGAAAAAATAGCATTTCCCTGAAAATGGGCAGGTACAAGAACGAGCGAAATTGAGTAAAAAAATAAAGCAGCCCATCTCCAAAGAAAAACTTTGAAAGAGCTCCAGAAATTCTGGAGAACTACTGCTCAAAAAATGACAGGAAAGCCTGCCTCCCTGGAAAAAAAATATAAAGAAACGAGGGGTGACTCAAGAGTTTGTACTGTACTGTACACCTTGAACTGAATTACTGTACTTGCATCTTTTACATACAGTCTATGGTTAAAATGAGGAATATAACCTCATATTTGGTGAAACAGGCAATAAAGTGCATGTAGTTAGCATCAAATTATTGAAATAATGTGCAATATAAGTAAACTTACATTTTTTTATTTAATTTTTTTTTTTTTTTTTCTTCATTACTATCCACAAAAAAAAATTACTCAAAATTTAATCTCAATCACAAGACACCATATGTGCT
>VUQK01006185.1:1998-21485 GCA_015106715.1 Bujurquina vittata | reverse complement strand
CCCCAAAAAGGTTCCTTTTTTTCAATTTGCCCTCCCAATAGACCACCCCCCCCCCACACACACACACACACACACACACACATCCCACAAACAGTAAAGTGTTTGCATAAAACTGATGATTATGTCCAGCTGTAGGCTGGGTAACCTTTGCTTCTTGCTTCTGAGTTATTATTGGAAGAGACATTATCTTCACAGCAAGCACAAGTGACACTCAAAGTTACCAATTTGATGACATCTTACAAAACTCGAAACTTTCTCTGACTTAAATAATTAGGACGAATGATCCATCATGGAATTAGCAATGAAGCAAACAAAAGTGCTTAAGTAACTGAAAAGCAGTTGGGGGGGTTGTTTCCAAATGGAGGAGGTGGTTGCTGTTATTCTTGCCCTTTTCTAATTTATTCTCATGTGGGCACGAATGGGTTAAACGGCTGAGCAATGAGACGCTTCATGCTTTCAGATGTACACAGAAGCATCAAAGAGTGGAGCGCGTCTCGCCTCCTCTGCATGTTCCATAATGTCTGCAGAGCAACTTTTACTCATACAGTACAAGGCACAAAAGAAAGTCTTGTGGGTGGGACGGATGCCAGCAAAAGGAGACACACACACACACACACACACACACACACACACACACACACACACATACATACAAATAAACCCATACATCCTGTTCAATACAGCCTGCATACAGGTGCTGCAACCCCGTGGTACACCCAATATACAGCCTGACACATATGTGATATTATGACAGTTATGAGTCAGGAAATTAAGTTAATTTTAACACCTGTTCAGTGGTTCCTATTAAAAAAATTAGGTTATTTCAGCTTTGAAATAGCATTACAACACTTTTTGCCGTCCTGTGACAAGTGGGTCTGGGGAAAGTAGGGGGGCTTCCTTTTTCCACTTCTATAAGATAAGAGAGGAAGTGACATAAGTTCCTGTAGCACTCTGTGCAGCCGTGGCACGAGGCTGAGAGCGAGCACTGCATGTGTTTTACGTACACAGAAAAGAACTGACGTGAACTTGTTCAAGTCTGCAAAGATATCTGATGCTCAATTATATCAGGCCTTCATTATCATCAATCTCTCTTTAATGTTCTTTCCCCATGCTTGACTGAAAAATTTTTGGGGGCTGAGGGCTAATTCTTAGATGTACTGAGACAAATTATTACTAATAATATCTAACCTACAGTCATTTAGTCATAACTTGTAGAATACAGATAAGAGAATGTCCTAAATTGACCTCTGACTGCAGGAAGATTTGAGGGAATAAATGGCTTGACTTGTTGCGGATTCGTATGTATTTCCCAAACCTGCTGAATTTATCATGAGAGAGAGCACTGACTCAAAACGCAAATGTTAATCTAATAATGTGCATCGTTATTGCTTGTTCTGAGAGTAATGGAGGATCTGTCATTTTGGAATGAAAAATAACAGCATGACTTTTACTAGGGGACAATGCCAGAATTCAAACTCAAATGAATACAGCTAGAAGCTTTTTATTTAGTTAGTTTTTAAATGGCTTGGTATGCAGAAGAAGACAGACATAAAACATGTTCTTTCGAGTGAGATGTGGAAAAATACATCACAGCAACAAGTTTGACCGTGGACAGAGAGGACACATTGAGCAACACTGTTTGTAAACTGAACCCTGAACTAACGACTGCCGGGTTCACTGTGTGACTCACAGCCTGTGGTGTCACAAGGGTTTAGCAGCTCTGTACACATGGCAACGGGCTGCCACAAAGGAGAAAGTGCCCTGGAAAGTACCCAAATCATCTTAGGTCTCAATCAATTGATAAAAGCGAGCGCTCGCATTATCGCTCTACGCAGAGGAAGAAAATAGAGATTCGTTAAGACAAGAAGTTGCGTGCAGGCTAAGGCGCGCTGTTGTCTTTGTTTGTTATGAGACTGCGAGCAAGACTGAAAGAAAAAGAGAGAATGTGAAACAGCGAAAGGAAGCAAATGCCAATTTTGTCTCCATTTTCTCAGCCCATGTTGTATCACATATCAACAAGGTGACCTTTAGTTCAACATGTCTTTCATTATTCGAAGGGTTTTTTTTTTTATTTTGTTTTGTTTTTTTCAGAAACCATCCAACCCAGACATGGTCTCACCTTTTGTTCGGTAAGGGAATGGGGGTAATGACTCACAGCAGACATGGCACTTACCCAAAATTACCCAAAAATGGGGTCGGCGTGCCACTCTAGTTTTAGATAATGGTCCAGCAGAGTTGCATGAAGGCAGAGTCAATGCACTGTCAAAGTTAAGAGTCCAGAGTTTGAACTTGCTCCACTTTAGACTTGGCTGCAACTCAGAGAGGCTACAGGCCACTTGCTCGGTCTGATAAACAACTCCCGGGCACAGAAACAGGCCGACTGGGAGCAAGCTGAGGTGAATGTGTACAAATCTTAAACATAGAAAAGTTCCACTTGTATTGCTTTTTCACACCTGAAAACTTGCAGGGCTTAACAAAGGCGCCAGTGTCTCTCCACTCTCTGCCAGTCTTAACTACTTCTCCTCGAACAGAAAAAGTGATAACATTTAGTCACTCCAGAGTGTCAAGTTATGCTATGATGCATGACGCAAAGGACAAAGGAAAGTAGAAAACTGTAGGTCAAAAATTCAAAACATATTGTGAATAGCGGTGACTCAGTTCTGGTGAATGGAAAAACAAATACTGCGACACAGTCATTAGGCAACTGGTTTGAAAATGGGAACCATCAGTGTCAATACCACGTGAACAGGAAAAACTGGCAGATGTTCCAAAAGATTCAGGACCATAGAGACTCTTGTTACCCCTTAAGTCTTAACCTGTGTCCCGTGATTTGTGCTAATTTAACCCCTTAAAATACTATTTCCTTTGTTCTCACCTTACTGCTGATTTTTGATTTCATGCTGGACCCCGGCCACCTTTCTTAAATGAAAACACTCAGCTGAGTTCATTTCAGCATCATATTTTTTTACGTTTTTTTGGTCTTGTACTTCATACTTCACCTCATTCGGTCAGTAAAGACAGACGATTGGCTAAAGTCTCCAATCCCATCATATCTTATAAAGCCCAAAAACATATCCCAGGGAAAATGGAGCATACTAGTTCCCTCTATGACCTCTATGATTTTTTTTATGAATCATCAGTCTGGTATATCTGGGCCTTCTACCTAATTTTGCCACATTGGTTTCACTTAAACTTCTGTCCTGTTTCTTGTCTCTTTCTGTTTACACAATCGTACTAGAGATACCAACAGGGGACTGAAATCACCTTTGGATATTTGAAATAACACTGTCCACCTCATTACTATGAGCCTTTTAAATCTCATAATTTCCCCAGCACCTCTAGATTTGTGGCTAGTTTACACATTTTAAGGGCATGAAAGAGTCCCGATGAGTTCTGTTTTGTTCACACAACCTAGCATTACATCAACACACGAGCACAGGAAGTGGGCAGAAAGGGGACTTTTGTAGACCTAAAATAGCTAGTCAAACACCAGAATTTATGTCTCTTCGGTTTTAGGCATGGATGTGTTCTCTATTGTGCTCTGCTAAGAGTTGTTTTAAAAAAAACAAAACTATTTTAAAAACACAAAAATAGATGAGGAGGACTTTGCATGGAAGAGAACTTGATCTCTGAAAACACTGCAGCTTACAGTTCAAGTAAAGACTTAAACAAGAGACTAGGTAATTTATTTTTACCCACCTAAGAAAGAAAGAGATCAATCCAGTGGCTGCAAAGTTCATTAGCCAGCGACACTACTTCTTGGAAATCTCAAGGGTGCTCTCTGTGCTGGAGGCATGTGGGGTTGACGTGAAAAGTTGGTGATTCAACTTTGAGGAGGTCACCTCTTTAACAGCCATGAATCACGTGAAAATCAACAAACCAAGTCATACTCACTAGAGCCTTTTTCCATCAAACTATATCAGGGGTCATATGAAGTATGTGGCATGTAATTGTATACGGTGAAAGGGAGTACAGGCTAGGAGATAGGTCATAAAAATTCCTTGCCACTGTTTATGAACCTTAATACCTTAACCTACTTCAGGAAATGGCTGGATAATAATTCACCCAACTTCCTTTCTTGTTGTGCATCAAGATTTTTTTTTTTTCACCTCTTTTCATGAGCCTTCAAATTAGGGAGCAAAAGGGTCATTAATTTCACTTTCAACTGGCCAGATTATAATGAGAACACTTGCTGGCACTTGCAGGCATAACAGAATTTCTCATATAGAAAAAGGAAGATGTACTGTACGGCACCAGACTAAACATAAACACACCAGGAGTTTACACTGGGAGCTGAGGGACTGTTAACAGTGCTGGCATGGCTGATGGAGCATTTCCACTCTTGCATATGTGCAGACTACTGCACTGCACAGTCTGCAAGTCTCCTGAGCCATGATAATGTTGTGCACAACAGAAATGTGCAAATCATATCATTTTGTACTTTTCGAGTGGCTGTCATCCTTCATTCTTTACGTACTCACTGTCTATAGGATGATGTACACTCGATATAAACACAGTCTGGACTATCTAAGTGCTTCTGCTTTGACATTCTGTCCTGAAGAGGTCCCAGGAGCAGCAGGAAGACAGGCAGCTCCACCCAGGCCCCCCTCCAATCTCCTTTATCCTGGCTCTGACAGCAACCGAGGTTCCCCGGCCAGCTCAGTCTTTTAGCTGCTATCGTGCATGCATGAAAGCATCTTTACACAAACACTTTTTTTTAAATTATTATTTTAAATAATCCTTCTTTTACACAACTCTTAAGCCCAGTGATACACAGAGACCAGATTAATTAACTTCATCAAAACGCAATGCCAACTTCTCCCTTCTCCCCTCTCACCTTCTAACTTCTTCCAAAAACCAAGTACTCCCACTCCTTCAACTCCCCTTTTCTTCTGCTCCCCCTCCCACCCTCCATCCTCTTACTCTCCTCCCACCCGCTTCATCTTCGTGGCCCTCTCACTGACAGCTGGCTCTGATTATGGCTGTGAAAAATGGGGCAGTCACGCCAGCAATCCCCCCTCTCCAGCATTCCTACGGCATGACTCCGCACTTTCTTGTTACTGGTGCTAGTGGTGCAAACTTTGCTTCCCTCCCTCTGCATCCCTCCGCTTTACTCTGTCTTTCTTCAGCTGCCTTTTGTTTCTTGCTTGTTTTGCTGCCTAAACACTGTATACTAACATAGAAGGAGGTAAAGTTTATGAAAGCAGCTGGGATTTGTGTTCCGTGTAATGGATGTTTTTCAAATGCAGGACAAACAGAGGTGGTGGAGAACAAAAGGAAGAAATGAATGGGAGACTTCTGAAGGGGTAGTCCTGCTGAAAAGATAGAAGAAACACTGAGGTAGTGGTGTAAAGCTTCTTTGCAAAACACACTCCATCACCTCGTGCTGTGACGTATATGGTACATTACACAACTGTTTAATGATTATAACATGGCAGAGAGCACATTGTTTTGGCAGTTTGTGCATCCATACTTATTTGTCTAGTCTAAAAAAGGGCAAAAATCCCTCTGTTCGTGAATGCTGGTTGGGTTTTGTTACATGATTTGGCTCAGCTGAAGTAATTCAGCCAATAAAAGCAGTCGTTCTTGCACATCTATCCACACCTGTGCTTGTTTGCCAAACTTTCTGACTCGGCTGCTCCCACCATCTTCTGCCTGACATGCTGGAAAAAAGGAGACTTGCCCAGAATTCACAACAGATTCTTGACGCCATGAAACTTAAAATAGTTGGCTGGGGATTCATTTTCTTCATCATGAAAAAGGACCAGGGGATTAACAGATAGAGTTTCACAATCAGACAATAAACCTAAAGGGTACAGAATAATAAAGTTTACGATAACATTTAATGAAACATGTTACCTACGAGTTCTCAATTTACTGTCTACAGTAGGTGTACCACTGCCAGCACTGCAAATGTTATGGCATTTAGCAAAGTATTTGTTTTCTAAAACATAAGGCATGAAGACAGGTAATGAAATCAGGTCAGTGTTTTGTTGAAAGCTTTACCCTTCTGTAAGTATCAGATCAGATAACAACACTTGCTGGCCACTTTATAGGTACTCTATGCTAGTACCGGGTTGGACCCAACTTTTGCCTTCAGAACTGCTTTATTTCTTAATAGTATAGATTCAAAGAGGTGCTGGAAATATTCTTCAGACATTTTCGTCCATTTTAACATGATAGCATCAAACGCTTAATGCCGATTTGCTGGCTGCACATCCCTGATGTGAATCTCCTGTTCCACCACATCCCATACAGTAGATTGAGAGCTGGTGACTGTGGAGGCCGTGTGAGTGCACTGAACTGACTGTCATGTTCAATAAACCAAGTCTGAGATGATTTGAGCTTTGTGACATGGCTTGTTGGCCTGCAGAAAGCAGCCAAATGGGCACACTGTGGTCATAAAGTGATGGACACAGTCAGCAACAATATGCAGGTAGGCTGTGGCGCTTGCTGATCATCAGTTGGTACTGCGAGCCCCAAGATAATATTTTTCAGGATGCAAGCCAGAATGGATCTGTGCTGATCTGGGAAAATCCCAGTAGGTCAGCATAGGGAAATGCCAGCCCATCTGGCATCAAAAACCACGCTACATTCAAATCACCGTTCTTCCCTTTTCTGATGCTCGGATTGAACTTCAGCTGCTTGACTTGACCATGTCTACATACCTAAATGATCTGTTGCTGCCACGTGGTATTTTAACAAGCAGTTGAACGGGCATACCTAACAAAGTGGTTGGTGAGTTTAAGCCCCATTAGTTTCAAATAGTTGCAAGAAAATAATTACAGATTGTGTCTACAAAAAGCCTGTTTAGTTCCTATTAATCAGATTTATCTAGATGACTCTCTCAAGATAGCCCTCAATGATTAGAATTAATATAGAGACCAAAAAAATGTTTTACAAGTATAATTTTTATTATATGACATAATTATAAAATGAAATTCTTATATAAATATACATATAATGTCAGTATTATGTTCATATATGCAGGTTTTATGATAGTGATTTTGACAGGACACTATCCCTCAATAGCACCCATTTTTAAACAATAGCTAAAAAGACATTATAAGGAAGATTAAATCACGACTACAGAAAAAGAAGCCATATATCAGAATTTATCAGAGGCAGTATACTCCAGGTGGTTATGGACAGGCCTCCCCTCTGTCACAGGCTAACACAGACAACTGAAAACCTGTAAAAGAAAATCTAAAAGTGGGTATAGCTTTTGATTTGACTACTTCTAGATGCTAATAAAAACACACATTTATGACATTAAATTTCAGGGCTATGGAGCTACATGAACACCCCGAAATTGTCAGTACAGAAAGCAGGAGTTCCTTCATATTTAAAAAAATAAATCCCTGCTAATAGTCAAAAATTTGCTATGTGCATATCGCCTAGATGTTTCCAAAATCACTGCAAAGCTAGCATTATGTAATACAATTCCTGATAACTAGATATGTGAAAATCAGGAATTGCATTTCAAAAAAGACCCTTGAGCAAGCAGTTTTTCCCACATCTCACAGTTAACCCTCTGCATCTAAAAATCTTCAGTACACGGCTAATTTTAGCCGGATTAGATTAAAGCTGCCAAATTGAGCTATTAGGTTAAAGCTAGGTATTGTTCTAAGCTAAGTCAAAAATCCACTAAGTGCAGACAAAGTTTTTAAAAACACCCAGCAGTAGTTTACCCACCTACTGCAATCCCTGTTTTTTGGTTTCACTGTCTAATGGGGACTGTGGAAGGCTCTTACAGCATGATCTGAACACTCCAGAGGCCAACAGATGCCTCGTGTCAGGTTGCATAAACAAGATGGAACACTTTCATCCATCATGCTGCTGAACTGGGAGCTTTAGCCCCTCTTATCCGGCTCAAGGCATCTTGTTGAAGCAAAGACATTTTCAGGGCGCTGACCTTGATATTACCTTAGTGGAAATAAATCATGAGTGAATACTGAGCTCTGTTAATACCCGCGCAATGGCTCTCTGACCTAAGTAAGGGGTTTCGACATCATTGTTTCACAACTCTTCATCCTCACATCGTGTCAAAGTGTTCACAGGCCGTGTTTATTTTGAAAATTCTTATGATAAGCGTCACACAATTTTAAGCTCACATGGCAGCAGTGTGATGGGAGGTTTAGACTCGCAGGTTTTTCAAATAGGACAGAGTCACATCCGGTGTTTGGGGACTGCCAGACAAAAATAGCACTATAGCACTCGCTCAAAATCACACACACGACGTAATTACGAAAAGCCAAATTACTGAGCTTTATCGTGTGGTGTGATGTTTAGTGTCACTTGTTTTAATGCAGGCATCAAAGGTGCAAATTGCACGTCAGTGTTGATGTCATTGTGCAATTATGAGACATTGTAGGTGCATGCTAATATGAGGACTCTAACAGTTTTCAGTGGTATTTCACTCTCATCAGTGAGTCATGCGATGTTAAAGTTACCCACAATGGAAGCTCCAGTACTGTACTCTACCATAGTCCCACCTACACACCACCCCATTCGTCTCCACAGCTGCACTCTTATTTTTGCTCTTCACCTGCCAACTCTTTTCCATGCGGTTTCTCCATTCACACTGCAGCCTCTGCAAACTACATGAAATCTTGATTGATTATAATTTTAGCCAGTGTGGATGATTAAAGAAAGTCGAGGCGAACTCTCAGGGTGCTTGGAATCAGCTGTGAGGGCCAAGACTGAGCTTTTATTAAAATAGGGAAAATGATTGAAGTCTCCATATTAAATATATTAACAGGTTTCCTCCTGTAGGGGTGTCGCTCATGTGGAACTCATTTCAGCCTCCACTTTATATTGTCTTTGATAATATTGGATCATGCTGACGGCATGTTGCTGCTGTCAGAAAATCCAAACTAGAGCTTCGCGTGAGCCAGCCATGAAAGCAGATCATAATCTTACAAAACAGGCAGTGTATCAGTTTTGCAATATTAATTGAAGTTTGCACATACTGTACTGCAGTGTCACCGTATTTAGTCAAACCTTTAGTACCGCTCGAGTTAAAAATGAGGATTAGAATTAATAGTGAAGTAGGTAGTTCCCACCAACTGCCTTTGGACTGTTTTCTCTATGAGCATTGAGTTGGAGGGCTTCACTGGTGTAAACACTGTTAATAGACAGTTGGAAAGTTTCAATGAGGAGAAAAGGGGATTGTTTGGGTGTACTTTGGCAGCGGTTTTGGCGTGTAGTGGTACTGGTAATGGTATGAAGGTGGGGGCTGTTGGCTTGGAATTTTTGGTAAATGTGCCATTATTTACGAGACGGGTGGGCTGATGGGGACAATAAACTTTCATTTCTGGGAAAGCCATTCAACTTTACTAGACTTTGTAGAACCTATAAGAATACAAGGCAAGAAAGAAAAAAAAAGGCAAACCAGAAAGTATTTAACAAGCGCAAAAAGTGTTTCCATATTCAGCTGTCGCACAACACAGCAATAATGTGAGCACTCCCCTGGGTTGACAGTCACGTGGACTGCCATTTGGGCCTGATGTGACACTTACTGGAAACATACACAAGGATTGCTGTGTATGTTTCAGAGGCGACGCTAATGACATTGAAACCACTCACAAAAGCTAAAACTGAACTCGGTGCATAATTCATGCCAGTTTCTGCTTGTTAAAGCTCCAAATCACAAACAGGCAAACTTGCTGACACACATGTTGCTGGTCGAATTACAATAAACATCTGTCTTGACAAGTAATTTAGCCTCATGCTCAGACTTCAGATCTCATCATTTGTAAAAGAGGAGACGATCTATGCCAATCGGGTGAAGTAATCCCACTTATACCCAATTGTTTCTTTCCCAATTGTCCAATGAAGTCTTTGTGAAATTAGTGTCAGTACCTTGAAATTAAATATATAACCCAATAGAAAATCACATTTGTTTATTTATTTTTTTTAATTGTTTCAGCAAAAGGGGACATGTTGAGATGGCAGTGTTTAACACTAACTCCGCCGCTGGGCCCAGACCTTGACTTGTTGATGCTTCCACATTTGGCATTTAGGAAAATGGACCCCTTTGTGTCATGTGGCTGCAGGACAATCCTGTTGTATGCATGTGGCTAGAGCCCAGGAACTACTCTGGATTGCATGTTAGGCCCTGGCAGCAGAAAATTGTGGCTTTGTCCCGGAAAGTCAACCAAAATGGGTTGATTTTTTTCTCATTCAGCCCAAACGGCTCCACACAGCTGCACTTTCTTTCGCTGCCAGGGAAGAAGACAGTCTGAAAGAGGGAGGGGAGAAGGAACAGCAGAGAGGGGAACAGTTGGGGACAGTTGGACTGGACAAGCCTCAAAGACCCAAAGGGTTGTTTTCTTTGAAAAAAAGGGGGGGGGGGCAGCTTGGGCTCATCTTGAACATCAAACTCTATTTTAGGTTATGCTGTGTTTGGACTGCAAGCAATCACACCAAATCCCTGAGCTGTTTTTGTTGAGTGATTGGGAACGCGTTTGCCAAATTACAATCAAAGCGGTAAGATGGTGACGTATTCTGGGCCCACTGAGAACATGAAATGCTGTTTACGCCGTTGTCTGTGTGCCTCTGAGGAAACCGCTCTGCCATAGGCTCCTTGATCTTTATCCACATAGCTTGAGTTTTACTCATTTCCTCTTTGTTTTCCATTAAACCGAGAGCCGATATACTTCACAGGCTCACGTGACTCTATGGGACTCACGACAGGTCATAGAGAAAAAAGAAAGGACGCCAAAAAAATAATAATACTTTTGATCTCAGGGGGGCATTCAGACGTGCAGTTTAACAGAGGAATAATCTACTGATGCTCAAACACCTGTGGCTCTCAAGATGGCAAAATATTTAATGCCACAGAGTTCAGCACTATGTTTTGATGAGGTACGCTATTGATCCTCTTAAATCATAAGCAATGGTGGCATGACAACATAAATATAACACAATGTTGTTTTCAGCGTGGGAACAAAACTGAACTACATGCACTGCTACTCAAAACCAAGCCAACTCTTCATGCAGGTGCAAGAATGTGACATAATAATCACATTTAAAAATATTTTAGCCAGTTTGAATTTGAACTGTATACATACACACAGGAAAAAGACCCACAAATTTAGAAAATGCCTGTAAACCAAACCCAGTAAATAGGTTGATAAACTCAGAGGGCCATCTGGGAAATCATCATTTGTGGGACATGGAGCCTTTTATTGTCATTTTGAGGGATTTGTGTTGAGTCATTTCCTCTGTTTTGTTATCATTCATCACGTCCTATCTTCCACTGTAATGACTTGTCCCACTCTCATGAGTATCACATGTATTTAGTTTGCCACACCTGTTTTTCACTTAGTCATCGGTCTCATCAGTGTATACATACATAAAATCTGCAATTGCTCCCAGAGAGTTTTAGTTTTTCTGCTTTTCTTCTGTGGTCATGATGATGTTTAATGGTCTGAGACCAAATAAAGGAGAATTACAAAAACAGAATTCAATCATAAGCTTAGATTGTGAAATCTGTGTCGTAAATTTAAGAATCTATATTTCTTATGGATGCTCCACAAAGACATGAGATGCTCTTAAAAAGCTTCAAACCCTTTAACCATGATGGTACAGAGTCCTGAGGGGTCTTCCAGGAGTGGAAATACCATTTGCCAGCGAATTGATTGGTCAGTAGGTGACTAGTTTGTACATGCCAATCTCTAATCCTGTGCTTCAGGTTAGGCCTGAAGCACAAGTTACCACGGCAATGTACTGGTAACAAGTCAGCTTTCACAATAAGCCCAAATTTGTAACACAGGCCTCTGGTGTCCTGCATTAGGGTGCTGCTCCTGTAGTTTTTTTACACTTGCCTTATTATCTTATGCTGTGTATATGACTACTATGTCCTGCTGCAGGCATTTAGTAGTAATATTAGAAATATGCCATGAAAATGTCAAAACTCATTCAGCTCGCCTGTGTTCTCAGCATCTACTGTCAAATTAGTCTTTTCTATTTGCATGTATTTACTCATGTTGTGTTTTCTACTTGTATTGCGTGTGTATAATAATAATAGTAAAAACAAAAATGCATCAAACCCACTAAACATGTCTGTTGAGAGTATTTATCAAGTAGCCTGCAAATAACTATCATTTGTAGCATTCTACTGGCAATAAACACAGGCACCAAAAAGGATCAAATTAGATTTGCAGTAACAATAAAAGCACAGTTTTTCACAATAAATCATCACACGCCTACACCAATGAGGAATTTGACAGCACCATATGCCCTGGGTCGACTGAGGACGGCTCACAAACAACGGATCCTTTTCTCATAGCTCAACATCATTTAATGAAAACCATCAGTTCGCACTTCAATGCTCGTTCACAATAGGCGAGCAGTTGTCAAAGTCAGAATTCAAATTCAACAAATCCACACAGATAAAGTGTGAGAAAAGTGGGCAGGATCACACGAGCGGTTGGCTTTGTGTATTGTCCAGAGTTCGGACACATGGGCTGTGTAATTCTAGTCCAGGAGTGACCACACAGGGCTGGTTGTGAGGTCTGGGAGAGCTGCAGAACTGAGACAGATGGGATAAGGGCAGGAGTTTTTTGGTGAGAGAATGCTTTCCACTGTTCCAGCATTATACAAAGCCCATTGATTTTTGTGAGTGTTGAGTGAAGAGCCGAGGAATATCTTGTTTCAGCGTCCACTGCATGGTCATGACACCTGGACCAGGGTCAGGTCTGTCCAGTCCGGGTGGAACTGGACACAACAATCAGCATGATTCATCATTGCATCCCTAAGTCTTTCTGCCAAAGTGCCATCTCTGTACTGTGAGTTTAATGCATTATGTATCACATAGCTGTGGTCATCAATTCATTTCTACAGCTTGATGGCTTTGACCTCTGCTTCATCTTTCACAACCCCTAATGTGTGAGTGGAAAACCAAACTCTCCCTTCCCATGAGCCCTCTGGATAGACAGAAAGATTGTTCCTCAGGAAATGCAGGTCAGGAAGTCAGTGGCGGAAGCCGGCCTTTCGTTCTAAATACAACCCTCCTCTAGAGACTGGCGTGTCAACAGAGAATTGGGCAGTAAATCGTCTTTAAACACTGACCCCTCACTCTCTCGTCTTGTTGCTATTTTTTGCGACCTTTCATTTAACCAAAACATCATTATTATTCTTCTATTTTGCTCCAAATTGGCAGCGAAGGAGCCACAGACTTTCATTTCCAGCATGGTGTTTGTTTTGAATTCTGGTCATGACTGTAATGCTGTGACGTGTCAAAGCTGTCCAAATGAGCCAGGGCTAGCGCTGATGCCGCATCCCACCCAGTGTGAGATGAAGGGCAGTGGAAGTGAGTGGATGGGCATGTTGGAGCGATTCATGGGAACAACATCAGCAAGAGCAGTTGGCGGTTCACCACTAACAATGCTGTGGCTACTCTTATGGACAATTAATCGCTGCTTGTTCTTATTTTCCTCCTTCCCTCAATCCTTCTCTCTCCCTAAACTCTCTTCCTCTGGGGCTAGGTTCACCCTACATGATGACCACAGTGCTCCCATATGAATTTGGCAAACATACCATGAGACATGAAAGGAAGCAATCATGGTGTCCTGGCTGTTAAGGCTTATACAGAAAAGGACAGGATCACACAAATTGGGAAGAGGGGAAGGGAATGTATACAGAAAATAATCTCATGCAGGATCACAGGGAATATGAGCTGACACATAACAACACATTTAAGGAATCAAACCCTGATTTTTTTTCTGCTCGAACTTCTCTATCCTTGACCACTGATTATTCAACAGTCAGCAGAGTGATTAACTGTCCAGGCAGTGTTTTGTAAGATGTGCTCACAGGCTGGTTTTAAAAAAAAGAAGTTATAAGAGCATAAAGTAAGCAATGGCTTTAGATAGAAGCTGAAACTCTACTGACTTTATTCCTGCAACATGTGACACTTGCAGTGGTGAAAAGCATATATATGAAACGTGCAAAATACTTAGTGTTTAGAGTGAACATGACTTAATTTAGAGTTAAGCTCACTAGCAACAAGTAGCCAGCGTCACGCCCACTTCACTTTCAAAGAAGAAGTTCCCTTTCAGCAACTGAATACCAGCCCATAGACTTGTGGCGTGCTGGTTAGTGCTGCTGCTTCACAGTTAGAATAACATCTAGAAGGCCTGTGTTTGATTCCACCTTGGCCCAGGCCTCTCTCTCTGTGGCGTTTGCATGTTCTCCCCATGTCTGTGTGGGTTTCTTCCCAAAGACATCCAGTGACTGGGGTTAGGTTAATTGGATACTCTAAATTACCCATACGTGTGAATGGCTGTCTGTCTCTCTGTGTTGGCCCTGCAACAGGCTGGTGGCCTACACAGGGTGTACCCTGCCTCTCGCCCTATGCCAGCTGAAATAGGCTCCAGAAGCATTTTCTGAAGAGCAAAAACGTAGAGATTAATGTCCTTGTTTTTTGACAAGAGTTTTCAAAGTGATAGAAATGAAAAAAAAAAAAAAAACAAACCCACCCACATTACTACATGGGCCTCATAGCAACACAGACACCCCTGTTTCCGTGCATACCTGCAGTGGATAACCGGCTGAAACTGTATTTTTGCAGTCAGATTAAGCATTGAGGAAATTCTTGTGATTATCAATCATATGGATTTGAAGAGACAGGCCCTTGAAGTGGCCCAATTTAGAAGAAAACATACTGATTTCAAGTAGGCCTACAACACAAATGACAGGCTCAGGCATATCGACATTACTTTTCCCACCAGCTATGTCCCCCCTTATCCATCTAACCTACAATGGCCGTAATAAGCTCTTACAGGTTGTTTTCCTATAACTGGCACGAGAATCACAACAAACTGAAAATACGTTTTTCTTGTGAAGAGATGTTCCCCTCGCAGCTGCACATACAGTAATAACCTTCAATATTAAGGAATTGAAAACGCAAGTGTGTGTGTGTGTGTGTGTGTGTGTGTGTGTGTGTGTGTGTGTGCGTGTGTGTGTGTGTGTGTGTGTGAGAGAGCGAGAGAGAGAGAGAGAGATGGGGGGGGGGGACTTTTCCAAAACAGATACTTCAGCTGAAAAAAACAACTTAAAAGCAGAATCTCCCTTTAGTGGAAACAACCAAGTGACTGATATTCATCAACAAACCTATCAATCCCCAGAATACCCATCATGTGCCATGCAGCAGTAAAAATACTACTTATTACTTCTTTAAGACATTGTTTAATAAGCTTGTGGTAACCCTAAGTGGGATGTGGTGCAGCATGGTTTAAGATTGCCACAATACTAGTTTGAGTAGTTGTGAGTTTTGTAGATGATAAGTCCTTTTGCTTCACATAAGGCCAATGTTAGAGCATCAGTGGAAAGGCTGATTACACAATTCACAAGCTTGTACTGAGCCCTAATTCCCCTCAAAGCCACACAAGGTAGGGGCTGTGTTTGACTGAGTTGGGCCTGCTTGTCTAATCTTAGAAATTCTCACTCTAGGTAAACTGCTCTGCTGAGCTAAAATTATGCTTTAGGCAAACATGCGAAGACTTAAAATACTGTACAAAAAGAGGGGAGTTAAAATAGGAAATGCTGCAACTGGAGAAGTGAGAAAAGGAAGAACTTTGCCCTCTGTTGGCTGCAGTGAAGAACTACAGCAAACTGTTGCTACAATAACATCCCCCACCACCACCACCCTTTTTTTTATTTTCTGTTCTCTTCCACAGCTTCTTTCATCTTCAGTACTGATAGATGAAAAATTTAACGTCCTGTCATCCCACTTAAACATTATCAGTGACCTCAAGCTCAATCCCCATCCTCCCTTCTGAGCCGGGGTCATCAAAGTCGACAGCGCAGGAGGCAGAAATCAAACGACACGGCAGAGGCTGAGGAGTGACTGACTCCAGCTTCAGCAGAGCCTGCAAAAAAGGAGGACAGCCTTGACCCCGAAGAGCACAAAACCTCAGAAATCAAATCTCCTAAGAGAGAGCTCAACTCTGTCAACAGTGCGAGGAAAATAGTGCCAGAGGAGCTGATATATGGATCGCTTCTTTTGTGTTTGTACCTTTGGAAGTAAATGAAAACCTTATGATTTCTGCTCTAGCCTCCTTATTTGCACAATTTCTGTCATTTGTTTCTTTTTTTTTAATGTACGTGTTCTTACAAAGAGTCCAGCCTAAATGCTAAAACAGTGCAAACTTTCTCACTGCGTGGTGTTAAAGTCTTGTCAGCATTTAGTGCAGTTTACTGCCTCCATTTTTAAAGCAACAGCACATCTGACTTTATCCCCCGAGAGAGAGCAGCAGGCTGATTTTTTCCTATGTATTTTCATTTTGGCAGGAAACAGGTGCCTCCTCCTAAACCTGGAAGGACAACTGAGTCACACAATAATATCAGCAGGCATGATATATCTGAGAGTATTAAAATAAACAAATGCACTGTATGAGGCTTCTTGAGGCCAAGGTCCAGTATGAAGGCATTTCCATCGGAGTCCGTGGTTTACTGTTGAGTTTTGAGCCCTGCTGACCTTGTACACTAAATCCATGCAAGTATCTGCTGTGAAATTTCCAGCTACATCACAGCCCCATGAGCATATTCTGCACTTGTGTGACATATTACAAATTCCAACACCAGCTATGGGTTTTTATATTTGCAACATAATAAAAGAAAAAGGGGGGGGGGGGCTGTGACTCCCTTCCTTCTTTCCTGCTCTCTTTATCCCTTTAGAGGGAGACAATCTATCTGGTCCACTTAATCAATCAGTGACAGGCCCTTTGAACTGCAAACGTGATTTCTAGCAAGTCTGTCATCCCACCCTGTCGTCTGTGAAAACACTCCAGGGGAGACTGCTCTGCACAGGCCTGGCTCGTAAAACTCTTTTTTTTTTCTTAATGTTCAGACACACACCCTGGCTGTTCACTGACATGGTCCAGAGTAACTGAGTGTTTGCATCTACTTTTTTGCATGAGGAAGAGGATATTTTAATTCCCAAAGGTCAGCTTATGAAACCGTAATCAGACACTTGTTTGAGAAGCCGTGCTGAATCCAGGCCGTGTTTCTGGCCTGTTCAATTTCAGCTCACTTTGACATTTCAGTGCAAAAACAACTTCCCTGCCTCCTCCACGGCTGCTAGCAGTGAGACAAAGCCCCCCCCCCCAATGTGGCTCCTGTATAGGCAAAGAAGAGGAAGGGGAAAGGGAATGTTTTGCCTCTCTATCCCACCCCTCTTCCCTCACTTCCCTGGGGGCAATGCTGTGTAGTAATAAACGTCCCACATAAATCTCCCCCTCACGCCATCATCCCCTCCACCATACTCCAACTTTTTTTTCTTCTATGTGTTAACAGCTTCTTTTCTTCTCCCCCTCCTCATCAACTCTGCTTTTCTTTTTCCCTCTTCTCCTTTCTATTGCAACCCAACACTGACATTAGGGCCCGCACATGGCCATTGGCTGCTTTGTCATGGATTTTATAAAGGGGGAGAAGATGGGCCACAATAGATTTGTATGGGTTTCACTCTTTGCAGTTTGTCATAGTCACTGCGGTTGAATCTGATGAGATCACTAATGTATCAGGTTCTCGCCTACCTAAAGAAATGACGTGCACATATTCAATTCAGGAGAGGAGCTTTATACCTGCTGGTAATTAATAGCAAATGAGCTGTGGCTGGGTGGTGTAATAGTGAAATAACTGTGGTCGGGAAAGAGTTAAAAGCCCCGAGTGCCTGAATTCACCGGAAAGTCCCATAAGTGACGTTGCAGTCCAGCAATTAAGAGTAAATTAATTACAGAGTAGTAGATGGTAGCTGAAACCCTGAGGATAGTACAGTAAACAACTCCAGAAGTACAAGATTTCCGCTGGATTTCTCCTCTCTACTAGCCTCTGAAACCTACTAATTCTCTCACAGTTTTATTTAAATACATTTACACTGCTTAGGTTATAAACTGAAAACACTTTCGACTCCAACAAAGTTAATTCTATGCTCTCCTGACAAGTTAAAGAGGGGGGGGGGACTTTTGTTGTCATTGCGTTTTCCTGCTTAAATGAAAGCCTGCGATTGCTGCGTGTTTGTATTCATGGTTCACCCAGCAGTGTAGTAATCTGACACACACTAACAAACTAACTAACGCAAGTTTGTCACTACAGGAGAAAAAGAAGAAGAAGAAGCAGAGGAAGAAGAAGAAGAAGAAGGGGGGGAAAGTTACTGAAAGTTCACGCCCAGCGGTTTGAGGCTCCTCCTGCTGTCGATTATAAAGCTAATGTCGACGTTTGTGCAGGGCAGAGGGGGAGAGTTCAGCAGTTGTGCGCAACTTTCTAACAAGTAGACTGGCTTTATTTTTTTAAAATTACTTTCGTGATTTGATTCTGGTCGCTGCAAAGATGACCGCAGCCGTGGTATCGCCTTTCTTCGACTTCGAAGGAATGAACAAGGTAGCTTTCTAACTTTTCCTCCCTCCCTCCCTCTCTCTGTCTGTGGTCTTGGGAGCTGTCGTTAGCCTGTTAGCAGCGGGGAGTTAGCCGCTGTGGAGGAATGATGAGCTGCATGTCCGCGGCCCTCTGCCGCCTTGTGCGGAGGCTGTTTTTGTTTTGCTGTTTATCACTTGTTTTCCGCTATGAGTCAACTGTTTGTTTGCTTCGACTGTCTCAAGAGACGTCGGCTCTGGGTTTATGTTTATAACGCTTGCAAAGTTCACCGAAGCGCTGCGGTGGCATACATTTAATATTTTTGTTGTTGTTGTTGTTATTTTTTAAAAAAGGAAAAGAAAATTGCCTTTTTTCATATAAAGTAATGCTCAACATGTGCCACATCGGCTACCTTTAACATGTATTCTTTTGCTTAGGAGTTAGTGTGCAGTTTAGCGAGGGAACGAGTGAAAGCTTTAGGTCCATTTTTATTTTAATGAGAGCACATTTGCGCCACTTTTAATGCTCCTTTCAGAGCAGCCACATGCTCGCTAATCATTGACCAGATTTGGCTGGCTTTAGCCCATTTTCTGCCCCTATAAAACTACTTATATGACCAACATGGTTTCACCTTAATACCTGTTGCGTAAGTAGTTTTCTTGCTTTTTCAAATTATGAGTGTCAGACTGCCTTGCAAAGCGATTTTATTTTCTCTGGTGATTGTTAGATTTCCATTACACTGTTGTGTTTATGTAAATCGTGACTAACTGGTCATTTCCACTAGTATGGAAATGTGTGGAAGCAGATCGGGTTTCCCTTGTAATCCACAGAACGTTTGGCCACTTTCATTCTCTTTCAAATGATGCAGCCTCTTTTGTAGCCCACACTAGTAGCCCACAGGCCTCTCATGTGCTGCTGCTGTCCTATTGACTACACAGGCGCACACACATTCCTAACCTGGGCAGTTTGCCAAACCAGCTGCTGTTCTATAGGCCTGTATCCGCTAATGTTGTCTGAGCCAAAAAGAACACAGTCGTGCAAGAGGAGGTGTAGCCTCATCAGCCCCACAGTGTCTGTCCTCCTTTTTTTTTTTTTTTTTTTTTTTTTTTTCTGGCTGCGAGAATCAC
>VUQK01006181.1:1904-14885 GCA_015106715.1 Bujurquina vittata | reverse complement strand
CTGCATGGGCGATTAGCTTTCAGCTGACAAGTTATTTAACCCCAACTGGTGCAATGAGTTGCTTCTCATTTCTTAAACGACCATGTCAAAAGACACATCGTGTGGTTGTGGAAAAGATATCAGTCTGTATGAGAAGGGTCAAATCATTGGCATGCAATGAATCAAGCAGAAAAAACATCTAAGGGGATTGCAGAAACTACTAAAATTGGGTAAGAACTGTCCAACGCATTATTAAAAACTGGAAGGATAGTTGAGACCCATCGTCTTCGAGGAAGAAACGTGGCCAAAAAAAATCCTTAATGATCGTGATTGGCGATCACTTAAACGTTTGGTGAAATCAAATCTATAAAAAAAAACAAACAACAGTAGCACTCAGGGCTATGTTTAATAGTGAAAGTAAGCATTTTCACATGTAAAATGTGAAGGGAACTCAAGGGATTGGGACTGAACAGCTGTGTAGCCTTAAGAAAACCACTAATCAGTGAGGCTAACCGGGGAAAAAGGCTTCAATTTGCTAGGGAGCATAACGCTTGAACTCTGGAGCAATGGAAGAAGGTCATGTGGTCTGAGGAGTCCAGATTTATGCTGTTCCAGAGCATCAGGTTAAGAAGAGAGCCAGGTGAAGTGATGCACTCGTCCCTGCTGCACAAGCCTGTGAGGACAGTGCTATGATCTGAGGTTGCTGCAGTTGGTCAGGTCTGGGTTCAGCAACGTTATGTGCTCAAAGAATGAGGTCAGCTGACAACCTGGATATACTGAATGACCAGGTTATTCCATCAATGGGGATTTTTTTTCTTCCCTGATGGCACGGGCATATTCCAAGATGACAATGCCTGGACTCATCGGGCTCGAATTGTGAAGGAGTGGTTCTGGGAGCATGAGACATCATTTTCACACATGGATTGGCCAACGCATAGTCCAGACCTCAACCCCGTTGAGAATCTTTGGGATGTGTTGGAGAAGGCTTTACGCAGTGGTCAGGATCTGCCATCATCACTGCAAGATCTTGGTGACAAATTAATGTAACACGGGCAGAAAATAAATCTTGTGACATTGCAGAAGCTTATCTAAACCATGCCACAGCGAATGCATGCCATAATCAAAGCTAAAAGGCGGTCCAATGAAATATTAATGTGACTTTTTTTTTTCTTTTTTGGCCAGGCAGTGTATAAAGCGGTTTTCTGCTTTTACTGAGCACACGCAAAACACTATTAAAACAGTATTGGAAGACTGGTTGTATCTCCAATGCTAAGTGTCTAAAATTATCCTGTTACACGGTGTGTTGGTCTGATGCATATCTGATCCAGTTCTCTTTAAAGATCCTATTAATGATCCTGTTTAAGAAAATCTTGGCTAGAAAGAAGTTAACTTTTTGCTGGGTGTCGCCTTATGTCATGCAAGTTAATACTGTTCGCTCATACACACACCATCTACCAGCTGTCTCTGTCAGCCTTTGAGACAAACAGAATTATTAGTCTGCCTCACCTAGTCTGCTCGCTGACAGACACCTGCATTGTTCTTTGTTCAAAACAGGAGGTGCATGTGGCCATTGTTGGCATCAAGCTGAAGATATGTTACTTTTCCACGTAAAACGTTCTCTTTGCTGTTTTGCTGCTTGGAAGCAATGTGCCAGCTGTCTTTTCACCCACTCTTTGTCACCCATCTGCCAGCCAGCTTTTTTTAATCGCTCTCTCGACCCATTTACACTGTCACTATTAACCTGCTGCCCATTCTCTCTCACACAGCCACATGTCACTGGAAAGAATCTATTACACTATCAGCTCATTCACAGGGAGAGCTGTAAAGAGGCCAGTGGGGGTGAAAAAGCCCTCAGAGTGAACAGTGGATTTTGCCTTTGGGACCTCAAAGAAAAGTCGGTATATAACATGCTGAAGTGAATCTGCGGTGTAGGTCCAGCGTGGTATTTTGTTCTGTAAGTATTTGGTGTACTTAGAGTAACCTTTTAGTAGTTTCTGCCCACCAAGTAGCATACTGTATCGGTAAGATTTCTGAGATTTCATACTGCTGTGATGGCAAGTTCACAATGACTGTTTGTGTTTATGGTATTTCAGTCTCTACTGGGATGAGTATAAAACTGTGCTCTTAAAGCCCTAAATATGTTTGCACAGGCTCAATCATTTAGATCATGTGGATATTTTTTTTATAGCAGCAGGCTGTTTTATCGTGATCATAATTTTTATCTGTATTACTATCTTCATAATTTTTATAGTTTTAGATTTCAGATTGTGAACATACAGTTTTAGACGGATTAGTGTTAGTGCTATATGCTTCCTGAGGTCTGCATACCCTCAAAATCTGTATAAAATGAGAATAAATTGGCATCTCTGAGGCCCTTCTTTTTAATAAACCCATGCTGATTATATTCAGTAGATTTGTCTGATTACGCCTCTCATTAGTTATTCCATGTGAACATGGAGAATCACTGACATTCCTCTGGATGTTGCCTGGGTGACTCTACAAAAAATATTATATAGCACTTAGATGTTAAGGTGTTCCTAACCAAGTGCAGTTCTGTGCTACAGCTCTGCCATAGTTTCCTTTAAGTTCACACTGAATGTCATCTATTTTGCTGGTGTGGCCAAAATATTAGCAAGGACAGTGTCAACAAAAACAAACATATTTAACAGTAGAATTTAAGGCAGAATTGTTCCATTAAATTGCATTAGATTGCACATGTGTGTCCTACTAATAAAATGTGTAAGTGTGAGGGTGCAGCACAGTCTTACATTAACTGTGCAGCAGTCTGCAGCACAGCAGGGACGCACTACAATGACAACCAAGAAACAAAAGCTTTGCAGAAACAAAGTAAAAACAAAAAATCCGCAACTGTTGCATTTTAACCCAAACCACAGTCTTTCCTGACTCTAACCAAGTATCATTGCACAAGATCTCTCCACGTTCTTTAACCACACATAACCCAACCAAGCAGTTTTTATTAAGAAAGTGTAAAAATGTCAGAAGGCGTCCACTAAAACTTTGTGCCCACAGGACCCCTGGAAGTTAATCCGGCCATGTTTCTCAGAAGTAACTTTGACCAGTTCAGCCTCTTCTGCTTCACTATTATTCCATTATTCCCACAGGAACATGTCATCAGAGGCTTTTAAGTCTCCTGCTTTGCGGTGAGTGGCAGTGTGCTCCACACTGTCAAACCGCGTCACTTCCCAGAATAGAAATCCCATTTCAGTGCCAGACTGGAGCGAAACTCCCTCTGAGGTCTCCACAGAGCAGAAACCGTGCGTGAGGTTTATCGAGACAAAAGGGACCCGAAACTTGAATCAGTCGGTATCCGCCTTCTCCGTCGTCCTTCACACGTTTTCACCTGCTGGTGCCAACCCGCCGCTCGCACTCGACTGTCACTTTTGTTTCTGCTGGGAGGGACTGAGTCAGAGACGATAAAGTGACCGACACCTTCAATCAGACAACGACGTCAAAGTGACGCTGACGGTATGTGAAAGCGAAAGACGACAAAAGTTGGCTGTTTTCCGTCCGTGAGTTCGGCTCCATGTGTCGGTGAAGCAGGACCGCGGTTAGCAGGTAAGACGCGTTTGCGCTGTTTTCATTAGCTTCGCTTGTTTAGCGGCGAGTCCGCGCGTTTTTGCACTTTTGGCAGAAAGAGGCTGAAATGCTGACATTACTGTGGTGAAAACTTTGGGTGTCTAGAGTACATAATCTCTCTTTTATCACAACAAACGAGGAATTAATTCAGCTTCCTCATGATTGATGCATTTAAAAAAAACAAAACTTTCCTCTTACTTGAAGGCTGTGATAATAAAATTATGTTTCGCAACGTTTCATCCCACGCTTTGACTCACGTCTTATCTTCGCAAATATTCACAGCAGTATCTGAGATAAACTTCTCAAAGTTTGTTTCAATTTCCCCTTTTTGTTTACAACGACCCAGGGATGCCTCCCCTTTTATCCTAACATCAGCCCTCGGAGGGGAAACGGGGTGGGTGGGAGTGCGGGTTGAGGCAGGATCGTGAAGATTTGCTGTCTGGGGACCTTCTGCCTTTGGCTTTCCCCTCATCTCTCTCTCTCTCTCTCACAATCACACATGTTTCATTTGGACACTCTTTTGACAAGTCTGTGTCTGAGCCCAGTGTCCTGGGTTGTGTCATTACAGGATAACTCCTCCTTGCATCACCGTTCCCACAAGTTTACTCAGGCCAAAGGAATGGCTGTGAGTACAGCTGAACCTGCTCTGATGCCAGGAGCTGGCACACAGGAGCAGATAAATCATAAGTGTCCTGGGAGATTTTCTTACAGTAAAGCTTAATGACTGAATTAGCTTTGTGCTTTGGTGAGATTTTCTAATGTGTGGGTCTTGTTTAAGGCAGCAGTTAGATGGATGCGTGGCTTAGAGAAAGTCAGCTCTTTTTTTCTTATGTTTTTGGAGCTGAAAGAAAGGTACTGTAAGTCCATCAGTGTCTGCATTAAAGTCCAAAAAAACCATAAACTCCTCATTTTGTTGGACACGTGAGTGTTATTTTCCCTTTGTTTACTCACTGTAAATAGCTGAAGTACTGTAAAGAAGTGCTTCTTATTTTACTAAACCAACTGTTGCAGCGTTACATTGCAGATGATGCATCACCATAGAGTTTGCACTTCAGCCAATTTTAACTGCTGCTTTTCAGTGACGAGCGCTTAATTGTTGAAACTAGTTATATTTTCTTTATCTTTAAGTGATAAACGTAATGTTGACCCCCTGAACAATATGCTGATTTACAGTGCTCATCATTTTCCTGCATTGCATTCTGGTCAGTTCGGTGTCATTCACTCCAATGTTTTCTGATATAGGCTGAATTTGATCCAGAGCTCAACTAAAGATGCTAAATTTAAGGTCACAGTCTTGTCTTTCTATTTCTCTTATTAGATAGACTCAGTCATATTTTAAACAGATTTCCACGTAAGTGAAAGATGGCCATGATTTTAAAATCAATACATATTTTATATCCCTCAAACACAGGATTTCATCATGGTGTAGCCACTGGATTAAAACATTTAAAATTGTGCCCATGCTTGGCTACAGAAACTGGAATATCTGCTTTGAGTTTCTCCTGATGTGTAAGCCGAGTTCTGGAGAAGAGTCTCACATTTGATTCTGCTGGATGCCTGCCACAGCCTGACATGTTCAAGTGATGACATGAAACTGAACTGCTGAGGTCGCAGTCACTGAAAAATGTCTAAAACTGACATTAGCTGGTCAGCAAATTGTCCACTGGAATGTAGAAACAACACAATGGGCCTGGAATTAAATGTCCAGTAACGGTAGCTTTTAGTGTTTTCAGGTTGTTGTTTTCCTTTTCGAGTTGGCCCGTTTTCAGTAAGTGAAATGTGTAACTGCAGCAGTTTATGCTGCTGTTCTTTTCTAGATGCATCACTGCTTTTGTCATACGCGTTGCCACCCAGGTGTCAGGCAGGACAGACCGCTCCACAGTAACAGCTGGGCAGCAGCCAGGACGACTCTCACCTGCTCTTCCTGCTCACAAACTTGTAGTGCGATGACAGCTTTCTGTGCCGAGCCAGCAGGAGCCGCATGCAGCACGCCCAGAGATTGCTGCAGAGTCATCCACAGCACTCGGCCTGTTAAATGACCCAAATGTCCATAAATACTTTTTTCCTCTTCACCCTTCATGCAGGAGAAATTAGTGCGCATTCAAACATGCATTGCACACAAATAAAAAAGTTGCACTCTGGTTTAAGCCGGTTAGTGCACTGTAGCACTAAACCAAAAAAATTTCCAACCAAAATTGATTCTTCTAAAATGAAACCGGGTGCTTTATGTGTTGCTTTTCCTTTGGTTAGAGCCAGAGAGAGGAAGTGGTAGAAAGTGGGACTTTTTGACAATAAAATGGGAAATTTACTTATGCTGTCTGGAAACCTTTTATGAATAAGATAGTGATGTAATGATGTCAGGCATGCGATTGGGCAGAAACCTATGAGGCCTGGTGATTTGGATTGCCTGTAATTGTGGTCAATAAAAAGAATGTGACTTGTCCTACCAGGTCACAAGGCTTAATGGCTGGTTTTGGTGTTATTCGTTCGCCAGATGAGAGACAGCAAGTAGCCAAAGAAGGTTTTATCAACAGCATTGAACATGTACCTCTGGTTTGTGTCCTGCCACTTGAGAGGACGGGACCGTGCAGTTTAAGGTTGTGTGTATGTTTTGGAAAGCCGGACTGACTTCATAACTTACTCATCTTTTAAATAGAAACAATGAAGTTTTCCAGTTTATATTTTAATCCCTTAAAAGTCATCATGAACAAAGAGGCCCTGTTTTCAGTCAGAGCACATATTTAATTGGAACATGTGTTTTGGAGCTCTTCTCCTCTAAAAAAGCTGCACAGGCAGATTGATCATACCCACTATTTTTTTTTTCCAGCTCTGCTGTCAATGATGGACGACAGTCAGCAGAGTTGATCCGATATGAGCCGTCCGGCATCCGTCATGAATTTATTTATTTTTATTTAGTTTTTTTTAAATGAATAATTTTTTCCAGAAATACTGTAATTGGTATTTTATCTTGAGTCACTACTCTTCCCTTACTTATTGTCTTATACTTCTAAAACTTGCCATGAATATTCATTAGGCAATGGGCAACAAAATATTGCAAATTGCCCCCCCCCCCCAAAAAAAAAGAAATACTGTGAATTGACATTTAATGTCAAATGCTACTCCTTCCTTATTTCTTGACACATTCTTCTGAAACCTATTATGAGTATTGCAGATGCAGAATGTTGCAGATTTTCGTTTGCAAAAAAATTTTTTTAACCACATTTTTTAAATTTGTAAAAAATAAAAAACTAAGTTCAGTGACGTTAAACTCAGCTCAGTGATGGTCGACCTACAGCTAAATTGCTTTCCGTTACTACATGTATATGTGGCATATTGTACAAGTAAAACATTTGGCCAACAGTTCTCTTTTTTTTTTAATTGTCATCATATAAAATCCTTGAGGGTAATTATGAATTTCACTTTTATCACTCAGACATGCATTCTTATATTATTACAAGTGAACTGAGTTCACCTCTAAGCCTGGCCTATGTGGATTAATTTGGCGTTGTAAGCTACCCAGCTCCATACAGGGCACTTCTGTTCACATGCTGCACATGTGACAAGTTTTCCCTATAGCTCTCCTGGATTGAACACACAATGACAGACTGTAATCAGCATTCACACCCACACAGGGTATCCCATGGTCATAGCTCTCTTGTCCTGAACAGCTTGCGGAATATTGCTGTTCTCTGTGTTGACTTTATGGTTTTGTGTACACAGTGGTTATCCCCACACTTTTCGTTAGCCACTCACGAATGAGGGGTCCGGATGAGGACAAGGCCGTTGCAGAGTGTTGCTGTGTAGTGTTTGCATGATATCAGAAAGAATTGTCAACTCGTCACAAACAGATGAGGACCGACTGCAACTACACCTACACATATAGGTGTAGGAACCGGGGGGGGGGGGTCATGCCCCCCCAATATTGGAGACAGGTGCATTCATCCTACCCAAAATTTACACAGTATTTATGGATCTGTCAGGTTTCCAATATGTGTCCCACCCCCAATAGTAAACTCACTGCTACGCCCTTGCCTACACACTGCAATATAGCAACACTTTATTCAATTTGTCAACCATAAAGCACCGAACTCCTACGGCTCTTCCTGTGAGTGGCGTGCCCACAGAAGGGAGGGCCATGTATTGTTTTTGGCCAGGACCCGCTGGCTAAGGGCTTCCCACCAGGTGCTCCCTGGCAAGCAGCCCAACCTGAAGCCACCTCCTCCACATCAAAAGGAGCCAGTTAAGGCACTCCAGGCATCTGATTAGGATGCCTGCAGGACGAGGTGTTTTGGGCATATCCTACCAGGAGACGGACCTGGGATTCTTAAACCCAGAAAAGTGGCAGAGGATGGATAGGTGTATGGAAATATTCAATTTCTTTTCAATTATTCCATTAAATTTGATTTATGAAGCTGCCAATTCACAATAATAGTCATCTTATGGCACATTACAGTGTACAATGACCTTACATTATTGTGGAGCAAAACCAACAATCCTGTTTGAGTAAATACCAGACATTAAACAGCTGAAACAGAAAACGTATACGTCAGTCATTTTGCTGCACTGACACGTGAACACAGTAGAAGTTCATTACTTGCACTTTTTTTAAATGATTGTACACTAAATCTATGAAGTGAGTTTGTGTTGCTTTTTATCTGAGCTTGTGTGTGGTGAGCAGATATCCAGTTCATGTCAACACTGAGTCTTTAATAAAGTGGTAATTTTGTGTAAACTCTGTGCATGTGTAGTGGAAGTATAACTTGCAAAGGGAAAAATTCTTTCTAAATCCCATTTTGGGGCAAAGTCAGGCAACCTTTGAAGTGTTTATTTTATTTTTTTTTACTTATTTAATTAGATTTGACTGGTCTGTGGATGCAGTTATGTCCTACTGACCATTAATGTTATTTGTCTCCTTATTCATTCAGATAAGGTCCTCAAAATACTAATAATTTATTTCAATCCCAGATTTGTTTCTAGGCGACTCCAGACTGGGGACACTTACATCTAGCAGGACTTCAGTAATTACCAGGAGCCGGTCAGGGTTCTGCTGGAGGTTTACAGGAAGAAACCTCCAGCAGAACCCTGGGTGGCCTCCTGCCTTGGTTGAATTGAAGGGAACACAAAACAGAAAAACATTTAGTGTTTGAAGAACAGATTAGTTAAACTTTGGATATGGTTAGCCTTAGGCTGTGGCACCAGTGGGTCAGAGGCATACATTTCACTCTTCAGTTTACACATCACAATGAGCGCTGTTGATTTTTAACATTTTGCAATGTCATTTGTGACTCATTTAAAGTTCAAAGTAAAACAACTCTTCTGACATCATCATCCCAGCTCAGCCTTCAGACTTGATGTGAAACGCCACTGATTTTACACATCAAGGCCTTTTACAGCTTGTTGGGCGTGCTTCTGCATACATAGGTTGTATAAAAGCGTTTGTGGCTCCAGAGGGAGCTGTGCAAAGTCTGATAAATATCTTCAAGTAATTTCCTATGAGTCAGCATTGGTTGAGATTGAAGGAGTGCAGGGTGAGGAAGATGTAGGCCACCAGAGTTCTGTGGCTATCTCTACTTAGGGCTTGCAGCTTGTAGCTATGTTAGCTGCTCCTAGCATACAGGAACACAGCCAATAGCAAAAGTGGTATAAGTACTTCAAATGACAGAAATTGGCAGCAAATTAAATATTCCAGGTGTTCTCACGAAGCAGTTCACAAACCTACACACTGACTGCTGTTTGGATTAGTTGGGGCCAAATGCACAGCTGATAGGAGCCTCACTGATACGTCACAGTTAAAGAACAGTTAAGAAGTGAGCACATGCTGTGTGAGATAATGTGACGTAATTAGCCTTTTTCTCCTCCCTGCTCGTTACATTGCCGAACGGGCATAACCCCCTCACACCGTTTGTGTTGTGGTGAATCTGCTGTTGGTTATAACCGATAGGCGGCTGATAATTGGTGCTGATGCAGTCGCCCTTTTTGTCTTATATGATCAGGTTGAGAACTGAGGGCTCCGTTTTGTGCTCCCTCCAGGGATTCCTTACATAACAACACACACACACCAGGCATTCCTTACATAACAACACACACACACACACACACACACACACACACACACAGTCATCCTTGATCCTGAACTGCATCTCCGGTCATTCCCTCTCGCTCTGCCATCTTATTCTCCAGAGGCGCCCCCCTCCCAACAATCAAGTCCAGTTATTTTGGGCACAAAACTCTGTTTTGTTCTATAATCTGCCTTTCAGGCTGAACTTTACCCGTTTCCATCTTTTTTCCTGAATCTGCTAACTGCTTCTCTTCTTACTTTCTCATTCTGTCTCTTTAGCGTTTGTTTTGCCCTTCTGTTTGTTGCATTTGCACAAACCGCTCTGTTTAACACTGGACTTTACTCCCGTGTGCCTCGGCTCTGGCGTTGACAGGGTATCTAGCTGGACTTTAGTTAGAGGTCAAACACTTGCACTGATGTTTGTTTGGATTATGATGTAACTCGCTGTGAAGCTCTTCCTTTCCCTGAAAGTTGACAGCTTTTACTGGACATTAGAAGGTCAGAGAGTGTGGACCCTTCCACCGTTGATCCATCTGGTGCCTTTAATGTTCATTTTTATTTTACAACGGAGGTTTTTATTCATAAAGGTTTCAGCACCCAGGTCTTACATGGGTTGGTGTACTAGACAGCATCATGGTGATAGGTGTTTGTAGCTATATTACAGACGTTTGAGATAACAATGTTTGCAAATAACTGAAGTGTTTTAAATTCTTTTAGCTCGTCACTACAGATGACAGATAAATATCAAAGCTGAAATAAATGTAAGTAAATGCTGCCTTATTCTCTGACAGAGCAGTGTGGGCCAAGAAGGCAGCCATATCCCTGGGTGTCTGTAGTACTCTAACCCTGTGACTACATGGACAAAAAAAAACCTGGAAACATCTCCCAGGATAATGCCTTAGAGCAACATTACTGCCTTTTTATGTAAGACTTCAGTAGACAACAAGAAGTTGAATAAAAAGAATCCCAACATTGTTACCTAAGATTTGTTTGTCATACTGTAAACTCTGGCTGCATGGGAGAATCATGCCCCATTAATCGCCCTCTTCATTTGACATCAGTGATGTTTCTCCTCTAAGTACCGAAAGTGGTAAAATATCAGTCCTGAAACAGAAAGTGCAGTTTCAGTTTTTGACGTTTTCTTAGTTTACAGGGAAATACCCTGTAAACTACCCTCAGCAAAAGATAACACCGCAAGACATTTATTCATGTTTCCGTCACAGACCACATGACGTTCTCAAAAAGGTAGATGAGTCACAAACACTTATTTCAAAGGTGCAGATTTCTCCTTTCTCCCTAAGCAGAAATGTGTATGGTCTGTGAACATTATTGTATTCTATAGCCATGGACACATAAGCCTTTTCCCATTGGTTTTATCACTAGAAATAAGAGATTCAACCCCCTGCTGTTCTCTAATTTTTCTCTGTCCATGCCTTTTTGTCTCTCCCCTGCGCTTTTTTGCCTCCTCTGGATGTCCGTGTGCCAGTCGTCATTTGGAAGCCCTCACTCATATCTTGGCTTAAATGTATTTCTACTTTCGCTCAGCCTGCATTCCCTGCAGCCTAATAAGGTCTGCATGGAGGGAAAGGAAGAGGGCACAGAGGGCAAGAGAAGATGATGGGAAAAGGTTGGACAATAAGAATCAAAAGTATTTTCCCACAAATTGGTTTTGGCTTGTGCACACATGGGTGTTTCTGCTAGTGTGCATGCTTTTGTGTAGAGAGAGACCACAAAGATGAGGGTGAAAGGACAAAACATAATAAAGAGATTAGGATACTTTGATGTAGAACATTGTAAACTCTGTGCAAAGCAGTACTTTCTTTAGTAACTCCACATGAACGTGACAGACCAAACAATAAAGTACAATGTAACAGTACTTCAAAGCTGATCTTGCTTCATTCATATTGATGAGCATTAAAGCTTCCAACAGAACAGTCTACTCTTTATCATGCTTGTGTCCACACACTCTGACAGTCCTTCGCTAAGAGAGAGACCCTGAAACCCAACCACAAACCACCACATGTATAGTATATTAACTCCTCTCTTTCACTTCCATTCTTCAAAGCAAGGTGTTTTCACAGGCTGTTATCTGGAAGCCAGAGGGGGTTTCTCCGCTTTACTCAGCTGTGCTATCTCCGCAGCAAACTGTCACCTGATCCCTCATACCCCTTCAGCCATGCAGCAGATTAGATTACTACAATATTCACTAAAGTCAACCAGACCGCCCTGCGCTTTCCAGCTCCCATTAACTGCCTCCTCTGTTTCAGACTATAGCAATGCCCCAACACAACATGGAAAACTCCAGGAGCCAGTGGCAGCCGGGTCTGTGGCCTCCGGGGATCAGCAGAGCTGCTGAAGGTCAGAGTCCCGCCTCCTCAGGGGCCGAGTCAGATACAGAAAGTAGCAGCACAGAGAGTGAGAAGGTGAGCGAGATGAAGCTGCTGATAGTGGTGATGTAGGTTGTCTGGCCTTTTAATCTCTCTTCTTTTATCTTTTGTATGTAAGCAAAAAGAAAAATATTTTTACATTCAAAACAATGATTCAGGGTCTTAACCTTTCATTGCAACCGCTTGCATGTGGTGACCGCGTCTACTCTTCCTCCTGTCAGACCTGCATTAAGAAGCTGGAGGTGGGCTCTCTGAGGGTCCTGCCCTCGCCCTCCATGCTCCAACAGCGAATCACAGAAATTGATCAGCAGAAGGAAGAACTAAAGATTGAGGTGAGCATGTCACATGATCTGGACAAAATCATCATCTCATCGGTAAACTTTTTTTTTTTTTACTGCGAAAACTTTGGCACGACTGCTGGATGAAGTCGCAGAAGAGCGGAAGGTTATTCCAGTCATTTGAGAAAATTGACACACAATTATCAGATCAATTGCAAAACTTGGAAATGTGGTTTTGATGTTTCTGCTGAAGCACGCAAATTTAAATTGCGTTGCCATTTCCAAACACAAACACAGTCACAGTAAAGGAATGCGTTAACTGCGACTTGCACAAGATCTGGTCAATATGATTCACCTCAGTTGTGTCTCCTGCCCTCTTAGCTGCAGCTGGAGATTGCGCTGCTACAAGGAGAGCTGCAGACGGAGAAGGACAAGCTGCACAGACACACACGGAAGCTGCAGGCTCTAGAGCAGGAGGCCAGGCAAAGAGAGAAGCACAAACACACAGACAGACAAAAGGTAAAAGACGCATATTTTCTAATATAGTTTCAGCACTTTCCTCCTTATTTTTGGTTCCTCAATGCTTGAACATGGACAGATGTTATGCTTTTGTGATGCCCCCCCCCCCCCCCCCCCCCACCCCACCCCCCCACCACCCCCCACCCCCCCCCCCCCGGCCCCC
>VUQK01006180.1:24782-39373 GCA_015106715.1 Bujurquina vittata | reverse complement strand
CAGAATGCATTCTTTTATTCTCTGCCTGCATTTTTTCCTTCACAGACTCCAGTTCGGCCCGTTGGTCTTGACGATCTTTGACAGCATTCATAAGCTTTAAAATCCTCTCCTTTTGTTCATCTCTCTGGCTTTCAATCCGGGCCAGCTCAGCAACAACGGACTTGTTCTTCTCAAGGAGAGAATTTTTCTTTTCCTGAAGATCATGCAGTGCATAATTCATTCTATTAACCTCTGCCTGCATTTTTGCCTCCACAAACTCCACTTGGGCACGTTTGTCATCTTCAGACTTGGCCCGTTGGTCTTCAAGCTCTCGGACAGCTTTCATAAGCTTTAAAATCTCATTCTTTTGTTCATCTCGCTGGCTTTTCACCTGGGCCAGCTCAGCAACAACACATTTGTTATTATCCAGCAGAGAATCATGCTTTTTCTGAAGATTATACAGTGAAGATTTCATTCTTTTAATCTTTGCCTGCATTTTTGCCTTCACAGACTCCACTTGGGCCCATTCATCTTCTTCAGTATTTGTCCGGTGGCTTAACAAATATCTGACAGCTTTTACAGGCTTTGAAATCACCTTCTGTTCTTCATCTCTCTGGCTTTTCACCTGGGCCCTCTCAGTAACAATATGGTTGTTCTTTTCCAGGAGAAAATTGTGTTTTACCTGAAGATCCTGCAGTGCAGAATGCATTCTTTTAATCTCTGCCTGCATTTTTGCCTCCACAGACTCCACTTGGGCACGTTTGTCATCTTCAGCGTTTGCCAGTTTGTCTATAAGATCTCTGACAGCATTCGTAAGCTTAAAAATCTCTTTCTGTTGTTCATCTCTCTGGTGTTTCACCTGGGCCAGCTCAGCAAAAACACACATGTTCTGATCCAGGAGAGAATCGTGCCTTTCCTGAAGATCCTGCATTGCAGAATTCTTTCTTTTATTCTCTGCCTGCATTTTTTCCTTCACAGACTCTACTTGGGCCGATTTGTCATCTTCAGCTTTTGCCTGTTGGTCTGCAAAAACTCGGACAGCTTTCATAAGCTTTAAAATCTCCTTCTGTTGTTCATCTCTCTGGCTTTTCACCTGGGCCAGCTCAGCAACAACTTGTTTTTTCTGATCCAGGAGAAAATCGTTCTTTTCCTGAAGATCTTGCAGTGCAGAATTCATTCTTTTAATCTCGGCTTGCATTTTTGTCTCCACAGACTCCACTTGGGCCTGTTTGTCATCTTCAGCCTTTGCCAGTTGGTCTTCAAGACCTCGGACAGCTTTCACAAGCTTTGAAATCTTCTTCTTTTGTTCATCTCTCTGGCTTTTCACCTGGGCTAGCTCAGCATCAACATGTGTTTTCTGATTCAGGAGAGAATCAAGGTTTTTCTGGAGGTCATTAAGTGCAGAATTTTTTCTTTTATTCTCTGCCTGCATTTTTGCCTCCACAAACTCAACTTGGGCCCGTTTATCTTCTTCAGCCTCTCTCAACTGATTCTCAAGCTTGAATATTGTTCTTCTCAGATTTCTAATCTTCTCATCTTTTTTCTCACTCACCCTTTGGAGATGGTGTAGTTCAGCACTGAGACTCCTTTTATTTTCCTGGAGGGTGTGAGCATCTGCCAATAAATTTTCATTCTCAGCTTTGGTTTTCCTTAACTTAGACTTATCCCTGGCATCACTCAGCTCTAGTGCTTTGTTCAGACTGGTAATCTGTTTTTGCTTTTTTTCTCTTAGATTTTGCAGCTGGTCCTCTTTAGTTAAGGGCTTTTCTTCCATCTCATTTAAAATAAACGTCTCCCTTTCTGTTGTCCCCATTTTATCTTCAAACTTGGAACTTTTATCAGCCCGTTTATTGCTTGTTTTTTTGAGCTGATCTTTTAGGTCTAGAGCACTTGCCTTGTAACTATCTTTCTGGGCCTTAACATCCCTTAACTCCGACTGGAGATCACTAATTATCTGTTGAAGTTTCGTAGGTTCAGTGTTTTCATTCTCCGCTGGCACATTCTGTCTCTGTTCTTCCTCTCTTAACTCTGTGACAGACATAAATCTGATGAATTTCTTCTGTGACATTGTTTTTAAAATGTTATTGAAAATGTTGCCTAAATTACTTCAGTACTGAAGGCTGATATTGCTTTCTCAAATCTCCTGATTTGCAAAACATTAAGTGGAATGGTTGAATTTGGTTCATATAAAGACTCTGGTCACTACGAAGCTCTTTTATGGATGATGACGTCATTCTACTACAAAGCAACTCTGGTCAGCGCTTTTTTATTGAAATTGGAAGTGATTGTTACGATCAAAGGCAGCATTGTAGAGTATCCATTTGAGCTCCATGGAAACAGTACTTTTCCTTTCCTTTTTTTTCCTCTAAGAAACCGGCCCACAATTTAGAACTGGCAGCCTATTGGCCCATCTTTAATATAGACAGTGGACTCAACCAATCAGGAAATAGGACGAAAGCGGCCACACCCTCTTTCTGCGTGGGGGCCTGCATAAACATGTCTATGGTCCCCTGTAACTCCCGGGACCTCGCTAGCTACAGTGTTAAGCACGAGTTAGGACAGCCGACGTGAAAAAAAAACCCCGAAGCGGCAGAAAAGGTGTGCGGAGAAGTAATGTCCCAGATAGCAAAGCCCTTCAGAGCGGACCCGCCTTCAAATCAGGCCATTCGTCCCCACGATGTTCCAGCTGTTCCTCAGCTCTGGCCCCTCGGACAGTACCCGGCAAGCATACGGCCAGCGGCTCCCTGTCACACAGAGAGCAGCGAGTGTACGACAGCGCTTTTGTAAGGTAAGAACTGTAAACTATTCGGTTAAATGTACTTCATTCATGGCGTTACCTGTCAGTAAAATTTTTCTAGTAGGAGGACATGAAGGTAACTGCTTTATTTGTTTTCGTTCAGAAATGTGAGATTGTGGTGGTGGAGTTAGCTTATAGCACATTAGCTACCGTTATACTAGCTAACATAGCGCCCGAGTTTAAAAGTTATAAAAGCCCCTCACAATGTTGTGATGTCTCTAATGTCAGGTGCTCATGCAGGTAGATGTGGCTATGGAGGAGCTTTAATACCGGGTGAGTTGTGAGCTACAGGGGTCATCATCTTTTTTATTGAAGTTTAAAGGTGTTGTTTCTTGCGTTATCTAATGCTGCCTGCAGTGAGGTCAGTGAGTCTGTGTTACAGCACTTGTGTCTGTGTCTTTCTGACCATTTGACAAACAGAAATGTATTTAATGCTTGAGTAAATGACGCTTAATGAAAATATATAAAAAGCAGGCAGATAGCAGTCAGTCAGTCAGCACATTTTACTGTCAATCTCAGGTCTGTCAGACACTAATAAGAGTGTTACTGCTGAAACGTAAAGAACCTTGCAGCATTTTTTCCTGTATGATTATTGTTGATTTGTTTGTCATTTATTTAGCTAGCCCAAGTTTTCACACTGGACTAATGGTACTTCATAGCTTCTTCAAAAGGAACACACTCTTATACTATAACACATTACTTAGGCATTTCTGCAGGTATTATAGGATACTGAGAGGATGTTTTTTTCTCTCCCTCTCTGCTGTCCACTATAGATTTCTTCCACCCTGGTTCCCTTTCTATGAAGATGTTGGAGGAAGATCAATTAGAATGGGAAAAATCGTCTGGACGCGTGGAAGACGCTCCTTCTTTGTAAGTAATGTTTAAAACAGTCTGCAGCCACAGAGCAACACTGTCACAAAACTGACTATAAACTGACTGCATGTGTTGTGCTCGCAGATGCTGTATTGAGTGGGCCGGCCGGTTGCTGTGACACATTAGCACGTCATATTGGATGCGGCAGCTCTGCACTGTAAATGTATCCAAATAAATTGACTGAACTTCATAAAGTGCCTTTCTACAAAGTTCTGTAAGTTAATGCATTTCACTCACACACTCAAACCTGTTCTTTAGCTGATAATTATTAATGTTAAATACTCCACATATGTTAGGATGCAGCATCAAATGCGCTTATGTATTTCTAATGTTTGTAGTGTTTACGGCTGCAATGTTTGTAACGCTGTTACTATGATGATAAATGTATACCATAACCAGATCCTGGCATGTAGATTTTTTTTATATTCACTGATTTTTATCAATTTAAATATTATCAATGAAAATCTTTAACACAAAAAAGAACAAAGGTTACAAATTAAAACAGACACTGCAAGAGACTGATCTACTTCATTTTCTTTTAGGAATGAAACTATGCTAAAATTATAGATTGTTTTATTGCATAGAAAAAAATTTTATGGATAAAAGGTAAAACCAAAAAATAGCTGTTAATGTTTGTAAAGTGCTTCATAAGTTAAATATATTATTATTATTATTATTATTATTATCAGACAAAATGCAGAAACAGAGTGATGAGTAGACGGCAGCAAACAGAAGGTCTGAAGATCAGTTTGTTTGTCTCAAAGTTGTTAGTTCAGGGTGATGTAGTTCAGTAAGGTTTTCATTGTTTGGAGGCTGGTTTCACTGTGATACTACATGCTGTTATCTGCAAGATCTGCAAGTTGTTTTCAAAATTTTGTAATTGTCAAATACAATTTAAAAAAAAAATAAAAAATTGTTCACTCTTACCTGCGAAAGTTGAGCCCCTGTGATCCATTTTCAACTGTAGAGCGATTTGAACAATTCGGCGCAGCACCAGAGTGATGCACCTCTCTGTTTATTTTTGCAACATCCAATATGGCAGCACCGTTGATGTCAGTGCTCAATGTGGCATCTATGTATGTGTCTATGTTTATACCATCTGTATTGTCTTCCGTTTTTTGTTGTGTTGGCAAACAATGGGTGGATGCTTTCCCTAAGTTTAGCAGCATGGCAGTTTATGGTGACTGTGACTTCATTTTTACGTTACACTTTTTATTATGGAAGAAAAATCAACTTTTAACTGTAACAGCTTTGCAGAGTTTTCACAGCAGTGTAGGATGATCAAGTTCAGTCGATACACATTTTGCTGACATTTCTTAAGAACTCAAACACACAGATTGCTTTGAAGCAAATTATTAAATAAGCAAATTATTAAGTATTATATTTATGCATGGGTGGAGTATTTTAGGCATTTTTTTACCTGGTCTTGTACATTAGACTAGGGCTGCAACAGTTCCTTGATTAACTAAAATAATTAAAGAATTGATAGTTGTAGCCCAATATCAGACAAACTTTATGCTTAAAGGCTACTGCTGACAATAACACTATAAACTGATGTGTTCAATGGAAATTCATTTAAGTGTTGCTGCTTGTGTGATTACAGATGCAGAGTCACTTTTCCCAGGCTGCCCCTGAAGTCATCTTAAAGGATTCAAGAATTTTTATTTGCCATTTGTGCGTGGACCAAGGTCTAGGCACATTAGAATTTTTTAAAGCCTTCAACATGCAGCAAATAGAAAGTGTGCTGCTGTCCCTGTGCAAGAAGATGCTGCTGCTGCTGCTTCACAGATGCAGATTTGGATGGAGGACTTTATGGAGCCAGAGCTTTTTTGTTGGACATGTGAAACTCATTTCCTAAAAACAGGCCTAACAGATGAAGCAGTGATGCAAACAGAAGGTGAAACAGTTTCTTACTTGGTGAGTCAAATTCAGTTCTCAGTGGTTCCCACATATTTACATTCTTTCTGTGGGGTGGATGTATGAGGATGTTTATATCTCCAAAACATGAAGTCTGCCTGCTTTCCTTAGTTTGGTCCATGTAAATAATTATTTTGAGCTGAATTGCCTCAAACTGATGTCTGAATGTCTGAACTGTTGTTAAAATGCTTTAGATGAATAAAGTTTTTCCACAGTTTATGACAATTTCTTTTTTGGAGTCATTGTTCAGTAAATATCACGCTGATAGGCTGCAGCAAGTTCACTTTTGATCACTAATGCTTTCTTTTTTACAGGATACAAAATGCTTTAGGTTTCCAGACAAAAACATCCGCTTTGCTTTAATGTAAATATTTATAATCTACTCTATGATCAGCCTTCACTGATTGATAATGACTCCCTGACAGCCACATCAGAGTTAATATTAATATAAACCCACTTTTACTCTTTAACATTGAATAAAAATAGCTGAGTTTCTGCAGCCATCAGTGTGCCAGTGAGAAACTTCCACGTTGTTGAAGGTGGAAAACTTTGTAAAAGTAGTTCAATACAAGTGAAGCTGTGCTGAGCCGATCCGTAATTTTGATCTGTTTCGGGTCCAGGCTGCTGTGCAAGTGGACTCCGATCTGGACCGGTTCTGTAGCTCTGTTACGGAGTCAGTGGCACATCCGGGACAGATCAGGGGCGGAGTCATTTTGCTAGTTAAAAACAAGTCGCTCTTCCTTGAGATTTGGGTACGGAATGAAATCCTACTGGTGGCTCAGTTGGTTAATAAGGAATGACGATTACTTAGTTATGGTGAATTCTGTTCATTATATAGTTTTCCAGTTAGTCTCCACGGTGGTTAATGCTATACCCACGGGCACCTTAATGTTATTTAAAAAATACTACTTATACTTTACCTGTTCCATTCACTGTCCCTTATTCAACCAAATCATCTGTAGGGAAAATCTGCTTTTCACTGGAGAAAAGGAAGAGTAATTAGAGAATGTTGTTCCAAGAAACTCTTGTTTCTCGTCCATATATAATCACTTATTGGAGTTGTTATATCAAGGATATCCACTGGAATACTGCCATCCAGAAACTGTGACGCATCTCTTTTGGCTATATACCCTTTCACACGAAAAAAATTACCCATATTTTTGAAGAATTTTCCCCTATTCTGGGATAATGGTTTGTATTGTTTTATAGTTTTCCCAGAAAGGATGCTAAATGTTTTGTTTTTAAATAAACTTGCTTATTTTTCTTGCTAAATTTTATATTCGGAAGTGTAAATTTGCTAATAAAACACCATGTTTTCCTCATTTTATTAAAGATACGGAAATATGTATTAAGTCAATAGCAGACTCTCATCGCTGCATGTTTTTCTTTAGTTAACACCCGTCGCTACTTTACTTTTCTCCCCTTATATTCTTCGGTATACCTCATTCATGTGATTGTATACTTGTTTTTTAAATAAAGTTGCTTTAAAAAAACTGCGCAAGTAAAATACTGTCTTCCGCTATGAATTATGGGTAATGGCGCGAAGTCAGGAACACAAAGCGTAACGAAATTCTACGTATGGCTAGCAGTGTTGCAAATTCGGCTTATTAAAAGCGACTTTGGGGTTATGTTTTTCGAAAGTCACGCGAAAATATCGTGAGTCGCGGTTGCGGTTGTTGGGGCTTGTTTTTGACAGTGAAGTTGCTTATTTGGGCTTGACTTTATTTCCGAGTGAAACTCCTTGATTATCTCCCAGCTCCCTATAATAAAGCAAAAGACGAGTGGCAGGGTAGTTTGTCCCTTCCAAGCCTCCGTTTCCTGTTTATCGCTCCTACCCAAGTTGTCAGGTGTCGCACACCCAAACAAACACTCATAGCAGCCAGCCAGTGTCCAGGGTGACGAGTCAGCGTAAGAGTGAGTTCCAGTAAGTGGAGAAAATATGGGAAAAAAAATATAATAGAGTGGGCGAAAGAGAGCGCACTTAAAGAATGGATCCGACCTCAGATGGGAGCTGTATCAAAGGCATTCTGCAGCTTTTGCGAGTGTGAAATACGTGCTCACTATGCTGATTTAATTCAACATGCTAATACTGAGAAGCACAACTGCCCCAAAACACAATGAGACAAAACAAATGATTTTGATCAGAGCGTAAAAGTATGTTATTCAAAGAATTTTAAGTTTTTCAGAGAATTTATCAAGGAATTTAAATTATTCAACATTTTTATAACAAAAGCGTTTGTAGTGTTTTAAAGCGGACTCTGTTTTACACATTGTGGTCGGTTGCCATTTGGGCTTTTTGGGGGCTTGTTTTCATAGAGCTTGTTGCTTGTTTCTATCATGAGATTTGGCAACGCTGGCGGTTAGCTTGACCGTGGCTTCGAAAATGAGGGCTCACTTGAGCACAGTAGGATCAGCTGGTAAGAAAAACAAACTGTTGTCTGTCAGGTCACTAAGCGTTGTTTTTGAAAACTTGGAAGGTTCCGTTTTACTTTATAGATCCCCATGGTAGCCCTCTTCTGCTGAGATTCAACAGTCTGACGCTGGATGAGCTGAGGTAATGTTCATAAGTTAATACTTTTTTTACTGGTAAATGATTGGCACTACTTTCTTTATGATAAAGGACAAACCCAATGAAACATAAATATCTCAAAAAATATATAAATAAATAAATAAATAAACAAACACACATCCACACACACACCTATAAAATGTGAGTGCATGTAATCTGTATCATTCCTGGAGGCAACAGTCTAAACAGAATTGCTCAGACCACCTCTCCCAAACGGTCCCCTCTAAATCTTCCAGAAGGCAAAAAGCAATACCCACCTACTGTACATCATGTTTATATGTATATATTTCTCTTTATTTTTTTATACTTTCTATTTTACTTTATATATTTTGTGTGAATTTCTATAGTGTGGCCCTGAAACAGGAGTGGCCCTCCAGTCTCATTGTACATTCCGTATAATGACAAATAAAGGCTTTCTATTCTGTTCTATTATCTCTTACATTTAGCTCTCTTTTTACCAAAACAGACGGGTAGAGTGCATGCTGTACTCATTCATCTGTCAGTTTCCCTCGCCACCTTTCCCCCCACTTGTAAACCAGACCCTGAGATACTTGATCTCCTCAACTTGAGACAACAATTAATTGCCGACATGGAGATGGCACTCCACCCTTTTACAGCTTGTTTGCATGCTCCATTACTATTGTGAGGAACCTTGGAGAATTACTCCAAGGTTCCTGACCAGGATATGTCCTTTGACCCGCACAATAAACAAATAACTGCCGCCTTCTTCTTCTTCATCTGCATTATATTGTCAAAATTAGAAATGTCCTGTCTCAGAGTGATGCTGAAAACTAGTTTATGCAGTTGTCACCTCTTGGATGCACTGTTGTAATTCCTTAAGCCAGCTGTTCTCATAGCTCCCTGAAAAGCCTTTGGTTGATCCAAATTACAGCAAAAAGTGTTTCAACATGGACTAGAAAATTTGTTCTGAGTTAGCTCATCTTCATTGGCTTTCTGTAAATCTAGAATTGAAACAAAGTCACTGTCAGACTGGAACCTTATTTGTGGTTCCCTGAGTTTCTGAAAGTAGAATGGGTGGCAGAGCCTTCTGTTAGGAGGCCCCTCTCCTGTAGGACCAACTCGTAGGGTTGATGGAGGAGACGGTCACCCTCACTGCTTTTAACATTAGGCTTAAAACTTTTGTTTTTGATAAAACGTATAGTTGGGGCTGTGCTATTGTGAATTTGCACTATTATTAAATAAAACGGAACTCACTGAGTTAGTCTAAGCGTTTGTTTTTTATCTTGACAGTGAGGAGCTTGCTAGACGTATCAAAGAAACCCAAAGACTACAAGAAGAGGTAGAAAATGCAACTAAGGTGGTTCTGGAGCAGTTTGGCTGCAGTTGTAGCATCATCAGCTCACCTGGAAAAAGCCCCCGTGATATTAAATCTCATGCCTGTGAGTACAAGTGTTGCAGCTCCAAAGAGACAGATGAGGAAAAAAGTGTTCTCTAATGGCCTGTTTATTACTGGCTTTACAAAATCCAGAGTAGTATAAAACAGCTTAAAACCCAAAAGTACTAAAGCTCAAATGCATCTAAGTTGTCCAACTAGCCAGCATACACAGATATGCTGGAAAAGAATTCAGCATGAGCAAAGACCCTGGGCCTACATGTATGTCACTTACCCCATTGTGTTCACTGTGTTTCCACCTTTGATGGCTGCAAGGCCGCAGACACTCATCTCCCCTGTTTGTTTGATTTGTTTGTATTTTCTTGGATGGGTGTTCTGGAATGTAATTTTGTTGTGTGTTTGACATATAATGACAATAAAATTCTTCTTCTACATCTGTGTCTGTGTATCTCTTTACAGTGACAGTGATAAGTGTGATTTAAACTTATGTTGCTGTTTTGGCAGCTGACTCTCTTGGAGAGTCCTCCCTTCTTTCAACCCACCAGCAGGCAGTGACTCAGCCTTTGGTCTTTGGTCTGGATATTTTAAACCAGGAAGTGGCCCAAAGGGACATCAGCTCTCCTGGAAAAGAGGTGTTACAAAATACCACGGATGACCGTCTTTCACAGCTGCCAGACTTGCAGCCATAAATCTTATGTATTAGTTTGATGATGTGTGAATAACAGAGGAGGGTAATGCCGTCTGTGTATTTTGTATTATTTAATCTCAAATGCAGACAACTAATCAAGCTGAACAAGAACCATGCTGTCCTCAGAACGCCATCGCAAACCTGCAAACTGAGCTCCACAAAGTCCAGCTGCAGAATGACGTCCTGTCTGACCTGAGGTGAACACGCAGATGAAGTTTTACACATTTAAAATAAAATGCTTCTATCACTTTGACCCGCATAGCTTTTTATTTGTAGATTAAAGGATTCAAGGAAACACGTTGATCAGATGGAAAAGATGCTGTGCTTGTTGGAAGAGCTTCAGAAACTCAAAAGGTCGAGGGACAAGAAGCTGCAGGAGATGGAGGATGAGGCGATGGCACTTAATAGGAAAGTAGAAACACTGGAGCAGACCATAAAGGAGATGTATCATACGCTGCAGGAGAAACAGTGGGAACACTCAGTCAGCAGCACCAAATATAAGAAGAGCCAAACGCAGCAGTTTCTGCCTGCTAGAGTGGCTGTGAATCTCAATGACAAGCTCCAGGGGAGGCCTTTTTTGGTAAGTGCTAGTTGAGTACATTAAAGGTTGTACCCTGCCAACAATTAAGACTTTGATGATTTTTTTTCCTCCATCTGTGTCATACCAGTCAGAAGAACAGATGGAGAGTGAGGAACACAGTGGAGCAAATGAACAAGAAAGGTATATAATACGTTTGAATGTTTGGATGTCAGACTCATTAAGGTTGTCACCATCAATATTTTTAGGGCTGAAGGTAGCAGTTGGTCACACTAATCATATTAATGTGATGGTCATTTTTTTTAAGTTATTCCAAAATAGCCATCGCAATTTTTTTTCAAGCTGGGTTTGACAGACCTGTTGTACAAAAGCAAAAGATTTTTCACTGATTCACATGCACAAACTAAAGCAGCAGTTCTACAATAATAACTAATTAATTATCAAAATATTTTTGTATGGTTTTGCCAGAATCTTTGTCATGCCTTATTTTATTGCTCAGTATATAAAGTTGATATTTTTGCACTTAACCCCCGTTCTTGACATGTTTTCTAATCCGTATGTAAACTCAGCGCACTGGCCTCTGTGGTCAGTGGCGTACACAGTTAAGCTGTTCAGTAGAAAATTATGTTTAAAAACAATGATCGTTGTCATCTTGTCAGAAAAAATGAGACATTCTTACCACTAACGATATATAAGTTCTATATTGAACCCTAGTGATTCTTTTTATGACTTCTCTTTCATTTTTGTGTGCTATCATTCACACTTCACTGTATAGAAAGATAGAACAAAGAAAACTTGAAAAAGTACTGTCCCTGACCCTATCGGTGTTATTGAGCACTGTGCACAATGTGTTGTCTCAAGAGTGGTAGACCTGATTACAGGTCTTAGCCAGGAGGTGGCGATGTTGACTGACAAACTGAGCTCATCAAAAGACGACGGAGTCAGCTTATGTGCTAAAGCCGAGCTGCTCAAGTAAGTGGGTATCAGAAATGATGTCTTTATTATTTAGCCGGTAGTTTGCACTGCAGTGATCACTCCCTGCTGATTTCTGTAAACTTGTCAGACAATAATGTAACTATCTACTCATCATTCCTGTGCCCAGAAAACTTGGTGAGAGACAGTCCTCATTGCACCAGCATCAGGCCAGAGAAATTGAGTCAACCCTCTCCAGCCTTAAGGATAAGGTAATGATGAATGCACATTAATGTTATCATCAGTTATTAAGTCAGTCAGCGATAAGTTGGATGTGGAGCAGCAGCGGCACTAAATGCCCTGTAAGTGCTTCCTTTTTAATATGGTTTGGGAATGTGTTTTGCCATGTTGTAGGTTTGCAGTCTGGAGCAGCAGCGAACTGAGGCGCAGATTGAAAAAGAGCAATCACTGCAACAGGCAATGGAGCTTCACTCTCAGCTTAAACGACTTCAGGTGTTGCAGCAAAGCCTTGTTTCTGTCTCTAAATTGTTTCGTATTAAAGAACAGTGCTTATAGTGGATTTAACTTTGTGTCAAGTTGAGGTATCATGATGCCATTGGTTTAATTGGCTTGTGAAACTGCTTTAGGTGCAGGTGGGAGAAAGAGAATTAGCAAAACCAGATGGGGGGCTTTTACAGATGGATGGGTTTTATGGGCACTGTAACTGTACAAACTGAGCCTATATTACCTATCTTGTAATAACTAATATCTACTTATTGTTCTCATCAGGGCCATTTGTACTACGGGGAAAGTAGCAAGAAACATTTGCACCTCCTGACCGGTCCTTGGGTCTTTCTGTAATGCCAACACTAGAAGGCTGTAGTTCAGTTTCTGTGAGGCAATATGTACAAGCCAGTGCAAATTAAAAGATAACAAATGATAGCCACAGGCCCGGTTTTCCACGGTTGTTCCTGGCTTACAGCCAACACCCTTGGGCGTTGGCTGAGGATGTAAACATGATTGATCATCATATAGTTGAGGCAGTGAGTCTGTGTTACCTCAGTTCAGTTAATAGAAGTCTGCATTTTCCTGTTATCTGATCAAATGTGTTTTAAGTTTGGTTGGTGCTAAAGTTTCTTATATGCAGGAAAAACTATGAAAGGGGTGAACAGCATTTTGATTTCAATCAGCCAGAAAAGTTAGCTGGTCGTACACTCAGCATATGTTGGGTGGGCAGTTGCTATCTGCCACTCTTCATTCGCACATTTCAGCTAAAGAGACAAAAGCTGACTGGATTCAGTAGTTGTTGGTTTTAGGAGAGAGTCACTCAGTCCGTGTAGATTTAAAGAGGTTTATATTCTCTGCTGTTTATTTTGACCTCATGACTTAGTATAATCACAATCTTGTTATGTAAGAACCAGTTCACAATGTTCAGAGAGGGTTGTTTTGATGTGTAATACATAAAGAGATTTTTTTTTTTTTGTCCGTTCGTGTATGGGCAGCTCACTGTGCCACATGCTTTATCCAGAGGTGCTGTGAGGAGCAACAGTTTGAGCTCCAAGAGGGATTAAAGGTCCTGAGGGGGCAGTTGGAGGTGACCAAGGAGCAGCTTCACCAAGCTGGGGAGGAGAAAATCTACCTAGAGGCCCTGCTGGAGCAGAGGGATCAGGAGAGGAGGAAATCCCAGGAACTCCTGAGGGAGAAAGATAATGAACTCCAGTTGAGACAACAAGAAACCCACCAGGTAATAAACTCTGGAAAGTGTGCCTGTATCAGGGGCCTTTTCTTTTATTTAGAGGGAATATTTTTTACTTGTTTTCAATGAATTCAGGGTAAAATGTTATTTCAGCATCTTACCAGGTTAAAAGAGGCTCAGAGTCGGTGCCAGACCCTGCAGAGCGAACAAGAGACACTGAGGCTGAAGCTGAATGACAGCGAGAAGACGATAAATGTTCTAAGGTTCCAGATGGAGAGCAACATGCAGCTGCAGCACAGCCAGACGATTGACGGTCTTCAGCAGGAGAACAGCCTCCTCAGTAACCAGCTAAACCAGCACAAGCTGGACATGCAGCATCTGAGGGTCAGAATAAAAAAATTAAGACTACACTTTTTTTTTTGCCTCTCTTTTTCCTAATGCCTACTCTCCTAATAGCAATCTTCCTGTCTTACTCTTCCTGTCACCATTTGCTGGTCAGGCTGAATTGGAGCTCCACAAGTCCCGCCTGACTGCTGTGGAGCATGAGAGGCAACAGCTCGAGGCCACAGTGGCTGAGCAGAGTCAGCGCGTCCGGGACGGGACTCTGGAGAAACAGCAGCTTACCACCCAGCTGGAACTGCAATGCATGCAGTTAGTCAGCGTTACTAGTGAGTTCAATGTGTGTATCCCTACTGAAAGCATTATCCAATTCTGAAACCAAGCCCGAAATCGTGATGCAAACATTTACAGTAGTTTTCATCTTTATTATGGTTCGCTGGAAAGAGCTTTAGATGCCTGGTTAGAGCAGGACAGACTGGTGAAAGTTTAAATACTTAAAGATGTTGTTCAGGTGATGAATGAACTGTAAATACATCAGATGATGGAATTTCTTATTTGTTGGCTGTTGATCCAATAATGACCGGGTGATCCGTGGTTAACAAATTCCAAATTTTTTCTAATTCATCCTCTTTTAAGAAAAACTGAGTAATTAAACAAACTGTGGTTTGGGAGAATTGTTACACCCTTACTGTCACATGTAGTTTATCTCACACCACATAATGGAATATCTTAAAAAAGGTTTTAGGTTTTAGTTGCAGCACTTCAGACATTAATATTATAAGAGTGGCATTCTGCGAATTTAATTTAAAAAGCAAACTTTTAAAACTAATTATTATTGCAGTCACATTCAGGTTTTAATCACTAAAATGAATTTTATTGTAGATAATAGTTTAAAAATACCCCCCTCCCCAAATAAAAGCACCCAGAAG
>VUQK01006180.1:8384-18840 GCA_015106715.1 Bujurquina vittata | reverse complement strand
CATAAATTTAGACTGGTTATCAGTATTAACTGCTCTGTGTTTGTTTGGTTAGATATGCAGTTTGAATCTACTGAACCAAAAAATTGTCAAGAAAATAATTAATGGATGTTTATAGTCCTACAAAAGAAAAGTTAGACCAGATTTAATCTGGAACAGACACTCTTATCTTTCTAGGCCAGAGACCAGAGACTGCAGTGAGGTGTACGTCCTCACCACCGCTACTCTCACTGGGTCGCAGGTCACCAGTCCACTCGCTCCTGACCTCTGACCCAAACAACTAAGAAGGACACGACACAATGCTCCTGAAACTCTCTTCTTGCATCAGTAAGCTGTTAACGTTTTTGATGATGCACAGCGACAGTTTATCAAATGGCAGCAAACGCAGTATGGCCACAGACTTCCCGAACACGACTGAAGGGTATTCAAGTAAGCAGCTACATTGTAGTCAAAACATCTTCGGAGCACGCCTCATTCTGCATGGAAATCATGGTCTTAACAGGAGTCACCTATTTGCACAGGCTGGGTCAGGCTGGGTGTAGTTTATGCAGTTTAAGGCAACCATTGCAGAGTCTTTGAATGTGAAGGAAAGGTTGAACATCCACAACGAGAGGCGTGTATTTAAAGCTCGTCGGTGACAGATTAAAGAGTTTAATTACTGCTGTCTGCAGTGTGAATGCAGCACATGTCTGTGGGTGTCTCTCAGAAATAATAGTTAATATACAGTTGTTTCTGATTTATCATAATGTGTAATTTCATACCTTTATTTAATTCTCATATTTTGTCTTACGGAAAGCTTTTTTTTTTTTTGGAAGGGTCACGAGAATGAATCTGACAACAGAAGGTTTTGTAAAAAAAAACCAAACCCAATTAGATATATTTTCATGATTTATTGTTGAAATAAAGATGTAAATAAAACATGGTGTTTCATCAATTATCTTATGCCAGGCCAGAAATTTTGTGAAATTAAAAAAATAAATAAATCCAGTATTCATTGCCATAAATTCCTCATACATAGGACGTGATTTACACAAGTAGTTGGCACAAATGGAGTACACACAGTGCAGTTCAGGCTGATTTTAGAGACTTCTATGACTGGAAAGCCTCAAATGCAAGTAACTTTTTTATAATTGACCAAAAAAAAAAAAAGCTTTTATTTGTGAGCTTTACTCTTTTTGTATTTGCTCTGGAAATGTAAATGGCCTTCCTGTTTGGGATTTTATTCACGATCTGGGGACAAACAGCCTTGAAGGAAGCGTGCCATCAGGACTCTTTGTCCTGCAAAAGTCAGACACAAGTCTCATATCATTATAACACTATATTAGTTATCTTTTTAGTTTATCACAGACTTTTTAGTTTGAGATAACAGACAAGCTTTTTACTACCAAGGAAGTAGACGATTTCCTGAAACCTCTGGCAGGTACTTTGATGTCCTTAATTGTGCTCGGTTGTTTCGCTGAAACCGCCTGGTCGCTGTCGATACCCTGCATGTTCTCTTGGATTATGTAAGGGTTTCTTGGAGCTGGATTTTGGGCATCATGCCTGCTTTGAAATGCAGAGAATTAATGTTGGGCCTTCCTAACACAGCTGGGTATTTCTAAACTGCCTGTGTACTCACATTTCAGGTTTTGTTGTTTTCTGTTTTGGCCTGACTGCTTCTTCCTTGCTTGGCTCTCTACAGTTTTCCTCATCTTCCTCCTCCTGTGCGTGGTCTCCTGAAGGGGCAGGAAGTGCAGAGGCGTTGCTTACACGCATATCTGGGTCCAAAACAGCCACCACCTGATTAAATAACTAGAGAAGAACAATAAGGCTACGTAAATATGTCTTAACACAGTGTAAACATATTTGTCTTCATTCAGACTTCATTTAACTGCCTACTTTGAAGTTAAAGGTTCTGGCACAGAGGAGCTTACCTCAGGGGTCAGGTGATCCTTATAGCGGGGGTACGTAGCCAGAAGGTTCTGTTTGAGTTGTTCCTCCACTGAAGCGACATACTCTTTGCGCATCTGCTTCTGGATCATCTGCTTTGAGAAGCAGGCATGCTCTTTAGAGATGCTCTTTCTAGGCTTTTGACTGGAGTTGTGCTGTAGAGCGGCCTGGGAAATAACCGGTGAGACTCCTCTCTGGGGCCCGGGTGCCACTGATGAGTAGACGCTGAAGTCATTGTTCACAAAACGGCAACAGCTGCTGACTGATGACAGCGTGTTTGCCGGGGATTTAAGATACTTTGTTTGCAACCTTTCCCTGTACCTGAGGGTTTAGAAAAGTAAAGAAGTCAAATCTTTGGAGAACAATACATATACAGAACAGATATTTTTCTTTAAGTTGCTTTTTTACACACTTTTAAGAGGACAGAAAATGGATAATTTTACTCTGTAACCTTAAAGAGCAGCTACAGCTCACAGTTTACTGACTCAAGTATTATTAGAGACCCCCAACAGTCAGGCAATTGCTTATGTGTAAATACCTGATGATAGTGGGGAGGGAAAGTTAATTTTAGCTGGAAGAGATCCCCAGCAGAACCAGGCTTATTTAACGCAACTGCTGGCATTGCGTAATGGGAAATCCCCCGGCAGCCTGAACCTATGGCAGCCTAACTGAGGGATGGTTCAGGTTCACTTAATCCAGCCCTAACTAACCTCTAAAAATCCTAATTTTAAAAGTGGGAAGGGTCTCTCCTGATTTTAGACTGGAAGCATGTCACTCTTTGACCTACATTCACACCGTTCTTCATCTTTTTATTTTTACCTTCATCCTCGGCCTGTTGGACACTCAGTCTGTACTAACTTCCATCCATCCCTCTTTATCATCTTCCAGGGGAGAAAACTTCAGATGTGCTCTCTGTCATGTTTGACTCGTGATGCACTACATGTAGTCTGAAAGTAAAGCTCATTTAGAATAATAAGTGCCGGAAGTTGTTTCAACATGTATATTGAATTGAGAGACTTACATCTAGAAAGACTGGTATTTTAGTGTTGCAGACAACTTTACAGATTAATCCAGAGGCTTTAACCCCTTAAAATTAAAGATTACCTACTGGAGTGTACTTCATTTTCTTTATCTTCTCATTATAGAGCTTTAATAACACGTTTGAAATGATTTTTACTTAAACCAGCACAGTGATTTTTAATACCAACAAATCGAAATTTAGTATTGTTATAAAATAGCTTGATTTGTCCATAAATAGACATTCAACATTCGGTATAGATTATCAATTCTAATTAATGTTAAAGACTTTATTGTTCCAGTAATTTGTGTGGCTTGCATTTAATCCTGTCGGTCTTTTAAGAATATCTACAGACTGGCGTTGTCTTATTATTTGTTATGTGCATTCATGATGTATTCTTGATCTCAGAGATACTGAGATTATTGACCAGGGTGAATGCTCCAGCTGTGTCGCCTCTCTTTCAGCAGCATAACGGCATAAATCCCCCCTCTCCACCCGCCACCCCCCCATGCACATTCTTATCCTCAAGGATAAAAATAAAGCAGCTCAGTGACCATTTTAAATAGCAGTATTTCCATGCCTGCACTGATATAGACTACCATGTTTCTCTTATGTGTTCCTGCCTCTCCCCTTTCCTCTTCCTCATCTGAAGTATTTCTCGTCTCCTCATCCCTGTTCTCAAACTTGTTCAGGTCAGGTGAGCAAATGCAGGAAGTGGCAGGTCAGAGAGTCAGCATCGGTGATGGTGAATAATATAACCATTAAACTATAGCAGCATTCTTTTGTGTTACTTTATAACAATAGATTTTTTTTTTGCATTAATCTTACATATTGTTTTTGTAATAGTGTAACTGCTAAAATCACTGAAAACTGCACCAAGTAGTAGAATTAGATAATACAAATGTACACATAAACACTCCCAATAATGTAAGCTGGAAAAATGTTCTTACAGTAAATATTTAAGAGCTTTTAGGATTTCCCTCAAGTATAAAAGTAAATATATATATATAAGCAGCAAAATGTAACTATGTAACTGTCCTATTTTGGTCCCTTTTAGAATATTGCATTGTTGGAGTACTGAAGCATTACTAGTTAAATGACTAGTTAAACTGTTGTAGCCAGTGTAATGACAGACACTGGCCTCCCTAAGGACCGCTTAAAAAGGGGAAGTAAATGCAAATAGTTTCTATGCAAATTAAAACGAACACTTACCATGGAAAAATCGGTTGCGAGTTTTTTGACTGCATTGTCATTGATATTTTCCACTAAATCAGTTTTCGGTTACGTATCGTTTTGTGACGTCCGCAGGTCGTTCGTTACTTGGTAACTATGGCAACAGCGGAAGAAGAATGAGACGCGAGTTCCATGAATGTTGATTTCACAATAAACGAGCGTGTGGATGTGTAAGCACTAGAGGGCTCTCCTTGGTAGATAATTAAAGTCGCCCTTTGTATTTATTGATTTAAAGACAATATATAGAATAGAATAGCATAGCATGCCTTTATTGTCATTATACAGGATGTAGAATTAGATTGGGAGGGCACTCCTGTTCAGTGCCATGCAATAGAAAGTCAAACTTTCTAAATAAAAAAATATAGTAATATAATCTAAAAAATATACAGAAAAAAAAACAGTGTATAAAATATAAAAAAAGCAAGTTACCGGTCCATACCAGGTTAACAGGCGAGCGCTTTTAATCCATACTGTTACTCAGATAAAAATGCACAATTATCCACATGTAAGTCATGTATCATCAAAGACAAAAGTACATATATGTCATTAATGTTAAAGCCATACTGTGGATTTATCAAGCTGAACTAATCTTGACTGTTTACTTATGTGCATTTTAATATGAAAACCTGATTTGCCAAAAGGGTAAGTGGGATTAAAGAGCAACATTTGCCTGCTGACTGCTATAAAATGGAAATCCGCTACAACTGCCTGCTCAAATGTGTTGTTAGGTGCGCTCCCCCCTGTGGATCTGATTTGCTATTAATTACCCATAATGCTGTCTGCTTCTGTTGTAATTATAATTTACCAGATTTGATTTGTGCTTCACTTTTAATGAGTACTTACATGTATCAGCTTTTACTGCTAATTTGAGAAGCTGCTCAGATTGTAAAGAAATTCCTGACAAATGCTGCTGCTTAGAAAAGCGGCTGTTGCTGTGACTGCATTAAATCACATGTTGCTCCCTTCAGGCCTCATGAATCAGCTAATTAGCTCCAGTTTAGGTCCCCGGACTCTCCTGCTGTTCAAACATGGGGGAAAACACTGCTGGGACAGAGAGACTTCTGTTTCCCCTCTTTGAGCTCTGATCCCTATTTATAGAAACAAACTAACTTAGTAAACTGTTCCAATGCAGTCAGTGAACTGTCTAATGCACTGCTTCAGTTTGTTTGCCAGCAACACAGTCGGCTTGAATGCGGCTGTAAAACTGTGACATTTGAAGCCACCGCGGATCCCTTCAGTTCCAGATAGAATCTATATTGAAATGCGCACAGGAGCCAACAGGATCTCTTTGTTGATGGAGTAGCACCTGGTGTGTTCATACTGAATTAAAGCTGGTGTTGAAAGCAAGTACTTCTCCAAAGACCTTTGGATGGATGTATGCACCGTCAGCTCATGGAAAAGCAATCACTAAACTGGAACAAATACTTAGCTTTTTTTTAAAAAAAACAAAACTGTGCTGGAATTTAGATGTCAGCAACTCTAGCCTCCAGTGAGACCAGTGTTGGAGCTGATGTAGACTGTGAATGGGTTGTTTGTCACTGGCCACCCTCCTGCCTATAGGCTCTTTAAGGTGTCACAAGACTGCCCTGAGGTGAATACACAATGCATACACCAGGACTGTTGATTAGGAAACGGTTGGTCATGAACATCTTGTAACTAGAGTTATAGCTTTAGATAAAGTTTCACTTACAGTATGTGGCTCTGCTCCACCCTGAAAATGTTTTAAAAGCTTTTCCTGGATACGTCAGTCAGACTGGCTGACCTGCAGAGGTCAAGTGCCAGGTCAGAGTTTCTTCCTCCTTCTGGTCTGCTGATGACCTGTATTTTCTGTTGCATGCTTCAAAACGTACTGATTTTTATTGATGATGTTGATCTTTGAAGGGTGGCGTCACTGTGACACTGAAAGCTTTGACCTGCTGTTGTCATTTACTTAAAATCAGGTTTTTACTTTTGTCTGCAAAGCTGTGATCTGGAAACATTTAATTATTATTTTCTGTGTTTATATCTCACACTAGAAGCACTGCCCGTCTGTCTCGGGGAAAATTCACTCATCTTAAGGAGTCTGGAACATTTCAAACAAAACAATCTATAAATAAGTCTGCCTTTTACCTCCTGGGAAGTTCATAGATGATTCTAGTGGCACTTGCTGCATAGTCACCGAATACTGTTTTCACTTTGTTTTGTTTTTTTGGTTTGTTTTTTTTTCTGGGAACTCATTTTCTTATTTAACCTCTTGACCGCAGTGAGGAAATTCCTGAAACTGTGTACTCCAAGTTTTAAATGCTGCACCTTTCTTTATTTCCACAGAAGGATTTCCTTCCCATGCACTTATGCAGCTGTTTGACCATTTGCACTGGTGTGAGTGGACATTGTCTGCAAAGAGCTCTCTAAATGGCTGGACGAAGATGGCCTGACTTTAGAAAGTTCAGCCCCTTTGGAAAAAAAAAACTAGTCTTGGAGTAAACATTAGGATGTGGAGGAGCGCGTCTGCAGTATATTTACACATTCAGTCATAAAGGTATTGTGTATGCTGTGGTCCGTGAACAAGTAATTTGTTTTTACAATACTGAAACAAATCCTACTTTCAGAAATGTATCCATAAACAAATCCAAAACAATAATGAGGTAATAACAGATGAACTGCTTCCCCCCCAAAAAGCGGCATTTATCTTAACCAAATATGGCAAAAGTAAGGGAATCCATTTTAATTATTTCTTTGATCACATGCATTTGTATTTATTATTTACTGCACACATGCACAATAAAATCAAATTTAAAAGAAAAACAACAGGACAACGTTAATTTTCCTCCAGAGAGTTTCTACCTTTCATCAACGGGAATTGGATAAGTACAATTGAGGGAAACTCGTACAATAAATAGGAAATGTTTTTGTTTACAGTGAAATCAGAGGGATTGTCAGCACGCTGGCTTTCCAGTCAAAAAGTCTTTGGTGCCAATTTTAACAGCCTTTTACAGCCTTTAGGATGTTAAGCAACCACAGAAAACAATGCACCCAAGAGGATGTCCAAACCTCCCAACACGCCATTTGTAAAGAATACAATGCAAGTGCTGCACGGCCGGTCATTGCTCATCTTTAGTGTCCTGTGGTCAAGGTCCCATCAGCCTTTGAGGGAGTGGATTTCACTTTATTCACATTAGTCATAATCACTTTCATACGTAAATTGAATTTTAGAAAAAACAGATGCTGCTTTTCAATGAAAACAACCCACGGCCCTGCTAGTTTGCTATGTATATGTTTGTGTTATACTAAATTATTCATTTTTGCATTGTGTTTATGACTCCTGTTTTCAGTAAGGCTATGTCTGCATAAATACACTGCTCAGAAAAGTAAAGGAACACTTTTAATCAGTTTAGCACCAAGTCAGTTAACAGGAATGGTTTTACAGGTGGAGGCTTTTCCCTCCTCATCTGTTCCTCGTCGTTTGGTCACTGTCACTACTGGTGACATAGCCGAAAACCTGGACCCTACAGAGGTTGTACAGATTGATCAGGGCTGTAGAAAGTCATCAACCCATCAGCAGGACTGGGATCTGTTCCTTTGTGCAGTCCTCTTTGACCAAACAATGACAAACAGACTTCATGAGGGTGGCCTGAGGGCCCGACATCCTCTAGTGGGCCCTGTTCTCACCACCCGGCACCGTGGAGCCTGATTGGTATTGGCCATAGAAGACCAGAATTGGCAGGTCCACCACTGATGCTCTGTGCTTTTCACAGATAAAGAAGCTTCACCCTGAGCACGTGTGAGAAACTTAAAGGGTCTGTAGAAGCTGTGGAGAACGTTATGCTGCCTGTAACATTGTTCGGGGTGGCCGGTTTGATGGTGGGTCAGTCTGGGGTCTGGGGAGGCATATCCACGGAGGGACCCGGGTTAGGCAATGTCACCCTGACTCCCATTAGGTATGGATAATATGGAATATTTCTGTACATTGGTGCAGTGAGTCCTGGGTTCCTCCTGGCACACGACGATGCCCCGCCTCGTGGAAGCAGGCACTTCCTGGAGGATGAAGGAATTGATACCATTTAGAATTCTGGTCAGGCCCAACAGAACACCTCTGGAAGATTATGTTTTGGTCCACTGGATGCCACCAGGTTGGACCTCAGACTGTCCAGGAGCTCAGTGATGCCCTGGTCCAGATCTGGAAGGAGATCTTCCAGCACATCATTCATCGTCACTTCAGCATGCACACAAGCATGTGGGGGCCATACAAACTAGTGAGTTTTGAGTCGCTGCAATGAGATTTCAGTTAAATGGGCTAGCCTGCTGCATCATTTTTGTCTTTGAATTTAGCCCTCTGTAGATTAATAATATTTATTTCCATTAAACAATGTGGCATCCTCATATCCAGCGTGATTTTTCCCCCCCATTGAGATCTGATGTGTTTTCAAAGCGTTCCTTTAATTCTTTTGAGCAGTATATGTGATTCAGGCTGCAACTGACAGTCATTTTTAACATGGATTACATTTCACTGTCATTTTTCAGTCCATAAAAACGTTAAAATTTAATTCATCACAATATCTCAAACTCCAGAGAGGATTTATTGCTGATAAAGAGCCAGAAAAAAATAAGTCTCTTTATATTAATCAAGTACAGCCACATAATATGAGATGATCTGGGGCTTCAAATGTTGGTTGCTTGTTAATATTGCCTGGAATTAAATAATTTATTACCATTCCTATGAAATTACTATTATTTTCTGTTATTGATTACTGTGTTTGAGCCACAGAGTGCTTTTTAGGTCACCACCTCAGTTCAGAGAAGGTAATTCCCTTTTCACATGAAGTCCTGCAACTTTTACTGAGTGAAACTAATCGTGGGCTGTATTTGTCAGACTAGCCCTAAAGCACAATGCATACATTGTTGCGTAAGTTTCCTCTGAAGCCCGGAGACTAAGCCGGGTCAACTCAAAATAAGTTAAAATCAGGTAAAGTCTTCAGATGTTTTCACAATATGTTCTGGAGATCAGCAAGATTGTTTTTCTGCCATTGTGATGTAGTGTGAGAGCAGTGCCACCTTGAATTCTTAAATTAACACTGCTCTGGAACAAAGAGTCAGTGGCTCCTGTCAACAAAACACATTAAGTTGAATGGTGGGAAATTAGCCACACCCAGACAGGCAAAGAAATGCTGCGGTCGGTGCATCACTCAACCTCAGCCGAGTAAATACACCAGCAGATCATACCACGAGAACACATATTCACACACCAATCTCACCAATCACTACCTGGTAAAGTAAAATAACCTGCATTACATTTTAACTGCATTAATTTGCAGTGTGAGCAGGATATTACTGAGGCCATGTGGTACGTTAAGGTGGAGTTAGTCCTGTGGTTTTCAATCTGGTGGTGTGGCCCTCTCCAGAGATTAAAAGAAAACCAAAACACCTTCTTAGTCATCAGCTAACCCTAACCCTCTGCTTCAAAAAGATGTTGTCATATTGTCCTTTCTCTAACCTTTGCTGCTGTTGTGGGATATTTCTGTAACATCTTACAGGAAGTATGAATGGAAGTGAGTCTTCATTGGGCTCTAAATCAGCCAGTACAAATATTAGGGAACTACTAGGTTATTGTTGAACAATATTTCACTCTGAAACATGGTAGAGTTGGAGTGTTAAGTTAAAGAAAGCACTTAAAATACTTAAAAATTGTGTGCTTTCCATCACTGCAGTACAGGATATTGTCTCTGATCTTGGTGCTTTGCTTCCTCAGCCCATATTGGATTTCTCCTGTTACCTAACGTTTCTTTTGTCTGCTACAACACAGTTTCAGTCACTGGGATTCTGTACAAGGAGAACAAGGAATGGATTAAATGAATGTAGTGTTCAGTCTTCTTCCCATAGTACTTTATGGCTCTGTTTGCGTTAATCACCTCCAGTGAAAAGGTCCGCCGCTCCTCGCAAGCCCCTACGCGCACAGCTATGCCTGTATATCACGCCTCCGGCCTTACAAAGGCTGCCTCTGCCTCGTATCGTGACTTAATGTTCAGTACCAGGCTCCACCGTGGAGCAGCCCCATGTCAGCTTATGTCGAGCAGTATTTACAGAAAGAGTTAATGTTGTTTCTGTTTTAAGATTTAAGGAGGGAGGCGCCGAAAAGGAGGACAGATGATGGAGCGGCGTTGAGGTTAAAAAGGACATTGTTGCATGGGTTACCCAAAGGGATAGAAAGATGTTCCCAAAACTCAAGTGAAATATATATATATATATATATATATTTTTTTTTTTATAATAGAAAGAACATAGTGTTGTGTATTTTTTTTTTAT
>VUQK01006179.1:1730-13170 GCA_015106715.1 Bujurquina vittata | reverse complement strand
CCTGTTGTGCTGAATATGTGTGTGTGTGTGTGTGTGTGTGTGTGTGTGTGTGTGTGTGTGTGTGTGTGTGTGTGTGCGTGTGCGTAAGCTGATCGCTCTCATTGATAATGCTGCTGTAACAGGATGCTGCAGCTCTGTGGATCTGAATTATTTATTGATCAAAGTGAGAGTCGCAGCGTCTGCAGGACCACAACACACACACACACACACACACACACACACACGTCTGTATTTTCTGTGATGAGCAGCAGCTTCAACATAAAGAGCTGACAGTTATTTTTGGATGTTTTTACCTCCTAAACAGCTCCTTTAAAGCAGACATCTTCCCCACACGAGCCTCAAGGTTTACCCAGAATGCACTTTGTGAATGATCAGAAACATATCAGGTTCCTGCCGCTCTGCATCACAATCAGCCCATGATGGATCCTCAAACCTTTAGTCTTCAGACTGAGACTCTGCAGTGGCTGTAAAACTGATCTGGGTGCAGTTGAATGTGGTTTTCAGCCCTGAAACTTTTTAAGTATTTGAAAAGCTGAAACTCTGAAAATGTTCACAGGAAGGATCGATCGTTCATGGAAGGAGCAACTCTCAAAACAAATCAGACTACAAATCCATGACTGAGCATCATTTGAGTCAAACACAGCTGCGACCAGCTGCGACTCGGACAGCTGCGACCAGCTGTGACCAGCTGCGACTCGGACAGCTGCGACCCGGACAGCTGCGACCAGCTGCGACCCGGACAGCTGCGACCAGCTGCGACTCGGACAGCTGCGACCAGCTGCGACCCGGACGGCTGCGACCAGCTGCGACTCGGACGGCTGCGACCAGCTGCGACCCGGACGGCTGCGACCAGCTGTGACTCGGACGGCTGCGACCAGCTGCGACTCGGACAGCTGCGACCAGCTGCGACCCGGACAGCTGTGGTGGGTTCAGGTCAGGCTGAGAGAAAGTGGAGCAGAAGGCCTCACAGGAAGCTGCGATGCTGCGAGCCTGAGACGCCTGAATCAGTTATAATTCATTAGCTGCAGAGCGGCGAGGCGTCCTCAGAGGCTGCTTCAGGGACCCAAAATAAACTGTGGCTGAGGAGTGTTTCAGCCCCCCCCATCACACACTCCCCACCACTGAGCACACTCCGTAGCGCTACTTCAGCTCCCTGTCATGACAGCGTGCAGCATCTCAGCATGTGCTGCAACCTGAAGGTCACTCAGAGGTGAGCTCGCTGCGGGGGTGGGGGGTGCTCCACCTGTGGTGTACCTGCTGTCACTGACAGAGTCACTGACAGGTGTGTCGGTACCTGAGGAAACTCACCAAAACATCAATGCAGGGTCTGAAACCAGCATCGAGTCCTCGCTGCTGAGGCAGTTTGAGGCCAAGACGCTGACTCAGACTAACAGAGTCCGAACTTCCTCTTTCAGATCGTGATTCTGCAGGAAGTGATGGCACATGGTGATGCGGGAATCAAACCCGTGACCTGCAGCTTTCACACACATCAGCAGCAGCAAGGTCACTTCCTGTCAGCACACGCATCTGAGCTGAGATAAAAGCAGAATCTAACCAACAAACCCACGTTAAAGCTGCTCTCTGATGGTCCTCTGACGCGTCATGTGACGGGATAATTTTAGAGCTCACCTGCATCTGACTGCAGCTCCTTAAAGGAGCAGTCTGCTGTTCGAGCAGCTCGCCTGCTGACAGACAGTTTCAGATTCACGCCGACGTGTCGGAGCTTCCTGTTTGAACACTTTTCCTCTGATCGGCTTTGTATGCTCGCCACAGTGAACACACAGGACCTCAGCGTGAGGTGGACACACTGGACACACACACACACAGGTGTACACTGTGTGACCCACCTTTGTTGAAATACAGCACTCATTATGTGTGCCCATGTGACCAAATCATAAACTGAGCATAAGTAAATATGTGATCAGTGGATGGATAATTAATGTATTTATATTATACACAATAAATAATTATTTTACTGAAATGTTTGTTTTTTTATTTAAATTTAACAGTTTTTATTAAAGTAAATAAGAAAAAAAAATGAACAGCTGGATTAATTTGATGACAAATAAAAAATAGTTTTTATATAATAAATAATTTTTAAATAAATAGTAATTTACACAGTTTGTATAATTTTATATTTTCCAACCCAAATAATTAAAAAAAAAGTTCAAATAAAGTAAAAATATTTTCATATCTGGATTAATTGTCTTATATTTTTTATTAAATCTGAATTTTTTTGTTTTTCACACTATAAAATCTATAAATGTTAGAAAAATATCCGCACTACACTGAACGATTATCGCACATAAATAAGTATAATTATGTTTGTATCTGTATCAACAGATTTTAAAATATCAGATATTTAAAAAGTGGTATCGTGCCATCCCTATTTATCCCCCACTCTGCATTTAATCATTAGTTATTTTTAATATCTGTCTCTCTTCCACAGCAGGGGACTGCCCCTCCCTGAGCCTGGTTCTGCTGGAGGGTTCTTCCTGTTAAAAGGGAGTTTTTCCTTCCCACTGTCACCAAGTGCTGCTCACAGGGGGTCGTTTTGGGTTTTCTCTAGTATTGTTGGGTCTTTACCTACAATATAAAGCGCCTTCAGGCGACTGTTTGTTGTGATTTGCTGTAGAAATAAAACTGAATTGAAATTAAACTGAATTGTGTGAGAAGCATTTAAAATGTCTGAGCTCAGCTCGTTTATGGTGTTGATCTGAACAAACATCCGACTCTTGCTGTCTGACTTCAGAGAAAACACACATGACTTTACCGTCCCAGAATGCACTGCGGCGTCTGTCAGAGGCTGACCTGTGCCTCAGGTGAGCTTCTGCTGGCGTGCGAGCCGTGCGGACGCTCTAATGAGGATTACAGCAAAGAAGCAGAAGAAGAGTAAAGCTGACAGGGCAGAGTTCAGCTGAGGTTAAATTTAAACTTCCTGTCAGACAGTCTGCACCTTCATTTAATCACGTGACAGTTGGTTTAATTCGCTTGTCTATTAAAAGGTCAGAAAATGTTAAATTCAGTTCAGTATCACATCTTATTTCTTCATAAAAAGGATGGTCGTGTCTCAGGCACTGGATCTGACTTCTTTTTCTAGATTTTTGAAGGCACCAAAGATCCTACTTCAGTGGCACCAGCTGATGGGGAGTCCCAGGTCGTCACCATGGAGGTGGTGCTAAGAGGGTATAGAGTTTCTTAGGACCACCTCCAAGGTAACAACCCCACCAGGGGTTAAATACCCGATGACTGGAGCCTTTAAAATGAGGTCTGAGCCAGCACGGCGAACGTCATCGAGCATTCGACGAACAATCTTTTTGTTCCTGTCCGGCTCTGGAGTACAGAGCAGCCTTCAGGAACAATAAAGGTTTGATTTCCTGAAGATTTACCCAGAGTGCCCAGAAACAATGGCTGCACAAACATTACTGTAATTTCCAGTTTGCCCTGATGGTGGCGCTGGTGTCTTGGTTTAACCGTGCCCACACTCAGACACACCGATGCAGAAATGCGTCTGTCTGCGTGAGTAACATGATGCTGTGTGCAGAGCAGCATCTTCACATCGGGATGAAGGGGGATCTGAGGTTGAACTCGTGATGAAGCTCAAACACCCCTCAGCTGTTTGAAAACAAGCTTTCCAGGATTTTCCATCGTTATCATTATTAATCAAACTGAATACATCAACTTGTCATGAAGAAAGTAATTTCACACTGATTTTAATTCTGTATGAGACGGGGATACTCAATTTAACAAATGCAAACTAAAAAATAAAAAATAAAAGAGGACCCAGCACTGATCCCTGAGGAACTCCAAACCTAATTTTTACTGAAGAAAGACCCCAAATCCTTCATGCAAACACAGAGGTGACTGTTCCTTCCCTCCTTCATCCTGGGAGAACAAACTTTTTCAGAAAAACTTGTTTGTTTAAAATCAATCAATGAGTCATACTTTCTACTGTTCTGAAACAGCAACAATTACAGTAACAGGTTAGAATCACTAAAATAAATGAGAATATTTGTTGGTGTTGCTTTTCATAGTCGCTCATTAATTTTCTGGTGAAATTCAGCCTCCTCCTCAGATCAGTGTTTAAGAGGGAATTATTGTATGTAACGAATAAACTTTGATTTGGTTTGAAATATTTTTAGTAACAGTAAAAGATTTCCATCACACAGAAAACAGTTTTGTGTTCAGGGCTGACGACCTAAACACAAAACTTCTTGCTGTTGCCTTAAAGCAAGAAGGCCCTGGGTTTGACACCATGAAGTCTGCATGTTCTCTGGCTTCCTCCCACAGTCACACATGCAGTCAGAGGGTTAGGTTACCTGGTGATTGTCCATGGTCGTCATATTATTCATGTGACTTTCCCACCTGTGGCACTAATCAAGGCTATCTTATCTTAAACTTTAAAAATGTATTTCAGGTGCTTTATACCTGGACCTTTGAATAAAGTGCTGCAGAAATCCGGTGTGTTTAGTCTGACCTGCAGTTTCCAGTCCGACCAGCTCGGCAGTCTCAGTGAAACCAGTCAAACCAGAAACGTCGCCCCAGAGTCTGATCGAGGTCAAAAGCCGGTACATGTAGGAAATTTGTATTAAACTATCAGTTTTAAACTAAATATTTTGGTGTCCTCTTTTACTTATCTTTATATTTAAGAGATTTTTTATTATGCCGTATATTTTACTCATTTTATTTACACATTTTATATAAAATTTTCTAATTTACTTCATAATTTTTACTATATTTCCATTTTTACTGATAATTTTTCTTATTTGAGTGAGTTTACTGTTGTACTTTAGTTTATTTATTAATTTCTACTGTTTTTTTAATGATGCATATCACATTGTCACTTATTCATTGTATTACTACATTTCTTTATTACTCGTTTCTTTATTACAACCGTTTATTCATTTATTCATAAAAGGACCAAACGAGATAAAACTCGAGTATATAAAACATTAAGGAGCATTTTTAAAGGACCGAAGGTACTTTTTCTATAAAACTACTGAAATTATTTCACTTTAAATTAAGCATTTTTATTTTCCTCTGTTCTGAGCCTGTTTCAGGGTAAATATGATCTCCCCCCTTCAGGAGGAGGAGCGCCTGCCGGGCTCTTACCTCCTGAACGGTTTCGCCATGCTCCGCTCTTCTCCCGGGCCCTGCCGGCCGCCTGCTGCGGGCCCCGCCGCTCCTCTGCCGGTGCGCTGCTTCGGGTCCGTGTCACTATCCAGCAAAGTGCCGGTGGTCCCGCTGTCATGCTCCGGTGTCTGCGCGTTGCTCCGCTTTCGCATCACTGGAAACGTGATTAACAAGCAAATGTTACACGGAGGACACCGACCGGATGAGAAGCTTCAGTCGGCGGGAAGGAGGCCGCTGCGGTGCGGGTGAGGGAGCGCTGAGAACCGGTAAGGACAGAGCCGAGTCCCCGCTGTGCCTGCACCGAGATCCGCAGAGAGCAGCTGATCTGAAGTCGATCGGCCGCAGCCAATCACAGTATAGGAAACACAACCACGTGGGCACACCGTGATGCGTCCACGGCCTCCACGGAGCGTCGGAGCAAGGACAACCACAACAAAACCGGTTTATGAGGATTGAAAAAAAAATGAAAAAAGAAAAACAAGAGTGCACGGGACCTTCAGGAGCAACTCGGAAAGTCCAGAAACCCAGAAAAACCTTATGAAGACGAAAGTGAAGCGCAAGAAAGTCTTTCAGGGTGATCTGCGTCTGCATTTTGGAATATTTAAGAAGCTTTAATCGTGATAGATTCATTTTATTTAATTCAAATACACAACACAGGCAAAATCAGGGTATGAGCATGCAGTGCATTCCAAAATAAGATGTAACCATAAAAAAATCACGTTATTTCCTCAAGGTGGACTGGCTGTATTGATCTATTTGATTCGAAGTGTGTGTTCTGAGGATGAAATCAGACCCACAATCACGCCCTAACTCTTTCTGGGTTACTGTAATACAGGGGGCTGGTTTCTCCGGTGGAACTGGAATGCATCATTAGCAGTTAAGCTAATCGAGGCTAACCCCAAAAAGCGGCGGTGGTGAGGCGCTTTAAAGCGGCTTCATGAACTCACACAGAGCCCGTGAGTCCGGCTCATCCCGGCCCGTCCCGGTGCTCGCTGTCAGAGGCCGCTGTCGCTCAGACGGGTGTATTTCAACCGCTGCTGCTACCGGAAATCACGCTGCGGGATAAAGCTGAGATTTTACAGTAAATTGCTGCTTTCTGTCTCCGGAAACATCAGCATCAGCATAACGGACACGCTCACCTCTGAGTCGGGCTCAAATGCAGCACATTCACCGCATCTCCGTCTCCCTTTGGAGCCTTGAAAATGCCGCAGCTGTTCGATTCGTGTCGCTGATGCTGAAGTTTGTCCCAACTCGGCTTCCGGAGCTGCGCATCGACTCGTCACGTGATCAAAACAGTTTTTGCCGCGAAGGTGATCCGTCCTGTGCAGACGGAGTGAGGTTCGTTTACGGAGGTTTCCCGGCGGGATTTACCGGGTTTCTGCTCGGTGTGCGCGTGTCTGAGGCCCCACAATGTTCTGCGAGAAAGCCGTGGAGCTCATCCGTGAGCTGCACCGCATGGGCGACGGACAGCTGCCCGCTTTTAACGTGAGTGAGCCCAGCCAGGCGCCAACTACATCCGCTTTTCAAAGGCAGCGGACTCCAGTTACAAAACAGAGATTTAAATGTTTCCTGCTGCTCTGAACGAAATGACCCGACTTTGAGACGGCAGAAACATGTTCTCGGTCAGAGTAAGAACGGAAGTAAAGTTCGGCTCAGGTCTGATTAATAGAAATTAGATTAAATTCAGACTCAATGTCAAAATCTGACATGCGCCATCAGCTCACGGAGTTAAATCAGCTTTCTGCGTCTTTCAGGAGGATGGACTGCGACAGGTGCTGCAGGAGATGGAGACGCTGTACGAGCAGAACCAGAGCGACGTGTGAGTTTCCTTAGTACACTTTTATCGAGCCGATTTCTTTGGGTTTTAAATCTACTGTAGCCCCAACTTCTCCCTAAAAAGGTCCCAAGAAAAGGTTCTGAAAATCATTTAATGCATTTATTTAGCAAATGATCAGGAAGTCACGTGACGCTCGTGTTTGGGACAGGCTGTAAGTGCTTAGTTTAAATTAATGATGCTGGATCCAAAACCACGCATTAAACATATTGAGTGCAGAGAAAGTTTCATTTCACAAAATCAGAATAGAACAAGTTGAAAACAGAAGAACTGAGCTAAGATTTGAATTTGTAACTTCACACTGTAGGCTTTCAAATAAAAACCCCAAACTTTGACACGCTGAGAACGAGTCCAGCTTACTGTCTCTGCACCCCATAGCTGACAGCACCCCCCACAGGAACCCCACAGAGTCTCTCCACGCTCTCCCAGTCCACCAAGCACATGCAGACTGGTTGGTGAAACGCTCCCTCGAATGTCCTCGAGAGGACAAAGAGCAGGTCCAGGAGCGCATTGTTCCTCCCGAGGTTCAGACTCTCTTCTCCGTGGACCTTCCTGGGGAGGCTGAGGAGATCCTCAAAGTTTTCCTCCTCCTGCACCCACGTCTAGCATCCTCCCATCCACCTGCTCAGCTCCTGTCTTCACCTGAGAGTGCAGCACACAGGTGAAGACTGACCGTGTCCCTGATCAGCTGATGTTTCTGTGTTTCAGTAACGAGGCGAAGAATGAAGGTCAAACTGATCTGATTCCCTCCATCAAACTGCGTCACTGCTGCCTGCTGAGGAACCAACGCTGCGTCACCGCCTACCTGTAACCACACCCTCACACCTGCAGTCATGTGACCTCCTCTCTCACCTTTCTACCCGCTGACCTTTGTTGGTCTTTTTTGCAGTTACGACCGGCTGCTGAGGATCAGAGCGCTGCGCTGGGAGTACGGCAGCGTGCTGCCTGCCAGCGTGCGCTTCCACATGTGTGCAGAGGAGGTCAGTCTGACATCACTTCCTGTGTGTCTCAGCTGTTAATGCTCTCAGTGATGCTGTCTCACTTGAAAATGAATTGTGTAAACTTCCTGCAGTTTTTTTCACTTTAAAAGCCTGAGTTCTTCACTTCACTGGAGGCTTTTATTGTGAAAGAGGCTGTGTGTGTCCTGTGTGTGTCCTGTTAATGGACTGACCGGTGTGTGTCCTGTGTGTGTGGTACAGCTGCAGTGGTTCAGTCAGTATAAAAAGTCTCTGGCCTCCTTCATGCGCTCTCTGGGGGGTGACGAGGGTCTCGACATCACGCAGGACATGAAGCCTCCGAAGAGCCTCTACATCGAGGTGAGACCCCACGGCTGCTCGACCTTTGACCCGCAGCTGCAGCGTCACGTCACAGTGCTGATGTCAGCATCCTGTCTTTTTTTCCAGGTGAGGTGTCTGAAGGACCACGGCGAGTTCGAGATCGACGATGGCACGGTGATCCTGCTGAAGAAGAACAGCCAGGTGAGGACAGGAAGCCGCTCTTCTTCTACTCTTTAATAAGCTGAAAAATCAGTCACGCAGCCACCACACCTGTGCAGGTGAAACGGTGCTGCGCTGATGTTGATAGAATATTTGAATGTTCAGCAGCTTCACAGGAAGTCATCACAGTAATGTCTCTTCTGTCCTCAGCACTTCCTGCCACGGTGGAAATGCGAGCAGCTGATTCGTCAGGGCGTCCTGGAGCACGTCGTGTCCTGACGGGCGGCCGAGCGGAGACGATGTAAAAGCTCTGCTGTCACGTTTAATCTGTCTGATTCTGATGATAATAAAGGTTCTTCAGCACGCTGTCGCCCTTCTGCCTCTAACTTTATTTTTAAAAGATGATTTAGTCAATCAAACCAACACTTGAGCCCTCAGCTGGTACTTCCTGTTTTCATGTACCTGAGCAGGAAGCAGGTTCAGTATATCCGGGCTTTGTTAACCCAGATATTGACTTCGTGCGTGGATCAGGCGGTCTCCTCCACAAAGACGGCATGATGTTAGTGTCACCTGACTCTTCAGGCACGTCATCAGGACCAGCTGACTGAGATCCAGAAAGAACAGGATGAGGACCGCTCAGACATTTTATTAGGTACACCATGGCAGACCGGGTCGTACCGCCTCCAATTCTTCACGGCTCAAATTCAACAAACGTTCCTTTTGACCCATGTTGACACGACATCATCACGCCGCTGCTGCTGATCTGTCAGCAAGGTTCAACCTTCAGAGATGCTCTTCTGCAAACCTCGGTCCCTGTCTGAGTTCCCGTTGCCTTTCGATCCTCCTCTGACATCAACAGGGTGTGCTGCTGTAGCTCGCTGGATATTTCCTTTCACACCTCTAAACCTCAGCGCTGTGTGGGGAAATCCCAGAACCATCTCTCTGTATAATGAGCACATTAGATGTACCTAATGAAATGGCTAGTGTGTATTTCTCCCAGAGAAGCTGTAAAAATTTTTGCAGAAATAAATACACTTTAAAAAAAACTCAAACTTTATTTTTTTTATTATTATTAATCATCTTCCGTTGGGCCACAGAGCAGCTTCAGACTTTAAATTAGTTCATTTATAAAAACATCTCAGTCTCTGAACATCTTCATCAGGACCTCCTCATCCTCATGGAGGTGACGCTCAAATGGGGTCAACGTTCTACAAACTGAAAACTTTCAGACATTTTCACAGCTGTGCAGTAAAGTGACGTCATCGCTCCACGTAGCCCGAGGCCACTGGACCCGAGCGGACACTCAGGGAGGCCGATTCTGGCCCCTGAGCCACATGTTTGACACAAAAGACGAATTCACTGCAGACTAAAAATGAAGAGAAACGATCACAGTGATAAAAATATAATTTAATGTGTTAATTCATACATTGCGTGTGTGTGAGTGTGTGTGAGTGAGACAACTTTGGTCCAGACAGGAAGTAAATCAGGTGGAGGAGGCGGAGTAAGAACGTGGAGGCCGTCGCTGCTCCTTTGTGATTAGAGGGTACTGTTTCTCACGTGGACGAGTGTGGCCTCGGTGTCCGCCGTGCTCAGCTGAACCCTGAATGTGTGCGCTGAACCTGCTGCCATGTCGGGGCCGTGGTTACGTGGCGAGTGACGCTGGGACGATCTCCTTCAGCAGCTTGTTGAGAGCACCGACTTTCTCCTCCAGCAGGAAGTTCTTCTTCTCTGCACGTTTCTGCCGCTGCTCGGTGACCTGCAGCGCCTTCATCAGCTGGGAGTTCTCCACGTACAGGTCCTTCAGCAGTGCGCTCGACTTGCTGTTCTTCGCCAGCTGTGGGGAAACAGCGACAGCTCAAACTCTGGCCTAAGGTTTGCAGACGGCGGAGAAGCTGCTGCAGCCCTCACCTGCTCCTTGAGCTGCTGGACCTTCTCCTGCAGGACCAGACGGAGGCCCTTCAGTTTGGTCTCTAGGTCCTCCATCCTCTGCTGCAGCACCGCCATCGCCTTCTCGTACTGATCCTGAACACAAACCCACAAAAACACTCTGTGATAAATCAGACTTTAGCCTCTATCTGCTGAGGCTGGATGGGCTTCCAGCCCGAGCAGTGGCTGTCCGAGTGTGTGTGGTGGAGCTGCAGCCTCTGACTCACACCGAAGACACGGAGCCTCCTTGGACCCAGGCGAAGAAAAAGGAAATATTTTTACACAGTCAGCAACAATGAATCCAACCTTCACAGGTTAAAAAGCCAATCAGAGCCCTGACTCAAACCACCTGTTCAGCAAGTTTAAACATGAAGGAACGCCGCCTCAGCGGCTCGTTTGATGACATCAGTGATCCGTGGACTCCATTTCTAGGATTAGCTCCTAACTCTTGAGCATGGGCATCACCATTTGGATTCACACAGACGTCAGTCCAAAGACTGCTTTTGAACTACGTTCAGATATTGGAATAAAAATTGTTGATTAGGTGAAAACCATTGCAGAGATCAGGATTAGGGTCATTTTTGACCTATGACCTACCTGCTTGACGGTAATCTGAGAGCTGCTCTTCTGCTCCTGCAGCCTCAGCGTCTCCTGCAGCTGCCGACTCCTTGTCTGCTCCTCCACCAGCTGTACTCGCAGCAGCTCCACCTGCTCCCCGTAGCCGCCATCTGCCCGCTCCTGCAGCTGCTGCAGCTGCCGCAGGTGCTGCGCCTGCACCACGCTGAGGGCGGCGTCTGCTCGCACCGCCTGCGCAGACAGAGTTATTGAGGCAACTGCTGAGACTGATTCAATCTTTGCCTCTTTGAGCTGCTTTAAAATGTTTGAAGTAAAAATGCTGCCACTGTGTGTTTGTGTTTTCAGGTTTGTGTGTGCCGTTGGGGACTTTGAGCAGGCGGAACACCCCCCCATGAGGACAAACCCACAGAGCGCCGTTTGAGGGTCGCTGTGACGACCACTGATCTCGTGTTAGGTTAGGAACCTCAAAGTCCATCACAGAAGTGCATCAATAAACTGCCTCCCTCTACAACTAATATAGGGATTGATGCACTTC